>CABHPR010155682.1:13965-41898 GCA_902168415.1 Peromyscus melanophrys | reverse complement strand
CCATCAGAATGGCTAAGATCAATAAAACAAGTGAAAATGCATGCTAGTGAGGATGTGAACCAAGAAGAGTACTCCTCTATTGCTGGTAGATGAGTGAGCAGACTCTATGGAAATCAGTACACTGTTTCCCCTGAAAGATTGGAATTTATCTACCTCTGGATTCAACTATACTACTCAGCATTGTAGAAAAGCCCCCTCTTTGCTCATATATTTGAATGCTTGGTCATTAGTGAGTGGCACTACTTGACAGGGATTAGGAGTGTGGCCTTATTGGAGTAGGTGTATTCTTGTTGGAGGAAGTATGCCATGGAGGTGGTGGTGGGGGTGGTTAGGCCATGGGGCTTCAAAAGCTCAAGCCAGACTCAGTCTCTCTCACTTTCTGCGGCCTGTAGATATGGACAGAGAACTTTCAACTTCTCCAGCAACGTGTCTGCTTGCTTGCTGCCACTCGCCATCAAAATAACAATGAACTAAACGTCTGAAACTGTAAGCAAGCCCCAGGAAAATGCTTTCTTTTATAAGAGTTGCCTTGGTCATCTATTCACAGCAGTAGAACACTGTCTAGGACTCAAGCATATACCCAAATGATGCTTCATCCTACCACAAGGACACTTGCTCAAACATGGTCATTGCTGCTCTATTCATAGTACCCAGAAATTAGAAACAACCTAGATGGCCCTCAACAGCAGAATAAATAAACAAACTGTGGTATATTTACAGAGTGGAGAATTACTCAGCTTTTACTAAAATAAAATCATAACATTTATAGGTAAATGTGTAGCATGAATCTTAAAGAGTCTTATTAATAAAATCAAACCCGACCAGGTATTGGGGTGAACACTGAATGATCAGAGAGACAGAACAAGCCACAGCTATCTCACCTCGCTGGATCCTCAGCTTGTCTTGTTTCCTCAGACTGGAGGCCTCTGAGTCCTCATCCAGAATGGGCCTCAGCTGAA
This sequence comes from Peromyscus melanophrys, assembly GCA_902168415.1. Classification (NCBI taxonomy): domain Eukaryota; kingdom Metazoa; phylum Chordata; class Mammalia; order Rodentia; family Cricetidae; genus Peromyscus; species Peromyscus melanophrys. Next base: position 40,939 of record CABHPR010155682.1, on the reverse strand, counting down.
CTGTGCTGCTAGAAGCCTGAACGCTTAACCAGCCACATGCTTCTCCAGGCCAAAGGCTTCTCCATGCCAAATGCTTCTCCAGGCCAAAGACCTCTAGTTTCTGGTCCTCACGCCTTATATACCTTTCTGCTTTCTACCACCACTCCCTGGGATTGAAGGCTGGCTTTCTGGGATTAAAGGCTGTGTCACCATGCTTGGCCGTTTCCAATGTGGCCTTGAACTCACAGAGATCTAGAGGGATTTCTGTCTCTGGAATGCTAGGATTAAAGGTGTATGCTACCACTGCCTATCCTCATGTTTAATATTGTGGCTATTCCGTCTCTGACCCCAGATAAGTTTATTAAGGTACACAATATTTTGGGGAACACAATACCACCACATAAATGGATATAACTAGAAAAAAAATCATCCTGGGTAAGGTATCCTCAAATCCAGAAAGACAAATATGGTATGTATTCTGATATCTGTGTTACATGTGGCTATTAGCTGTTCAGTCAACGATAACCAAGTTCAATCTGTAGAACCATAGAAGGTAGGTTTAGAGTCAGGGATTGGAAGTGGACAGATGGATCTTCTAAGAAAGAGAAATATAATAAATAGTTATGGATGGATGGGAGGTGAGAAATATGTTATATATATACATATATATATATATTAATCTAAACAAAATAGGCAAATATTGGGGGGAAACAGAGCCCCAACTGGTCATCTCTTGTCACCAAATGAAGTTTCTAGTGTGGAGATTGGGTTACATCTAATTGAGATGTCCCATGGGAATCCCCAGACAACCTAGACTGTTGCCAAGACTATTGTATAAATTGCTCTCCATAAACTGACAACAAGACCCCATTGTCAAAACCAACACCTGCACAACTCATTGAACATGGAGAAGTTGATCTGGTGCCTCCATACTGCCTTCACCCCCTACGTTCTATCATCTTTGGTACAGGAAGGTGCTCTGCACACTACTAAAAAAGAAACACAAACGCCAGCCACTCATAACTCCTTTGTGTGTCCTGCCAAAGAAAAGGTACAAGAAACAGAGACCCACCTGTCTGCACACTCAGGAATCCCATAAAAACACTAAACTGGGAGCCATAATATACATGTGAAGGACCTCTGGGGTGAAAAGAAAGAATATATATGAAAAGTAAAGAAAAGAAAATTAAAAAAAAAAACTTGACACAACATTATTAGACAAGGAACCTCCAAAGATGCCATTGATTGGCCAACGACGCCTGGGCATGGAGTCTACACTTAAGAGAAGTTTGTTTTCATCCATTTCTCTGTTGTTGGGAGATCCCTGTGCCTTTCTTAGGGTCCTATTTACTAGGTAGCCTCCTTGGAGTTGTGAGTTGCAGTCTGGTTATCCTTTGCTTTACATCTAGTATCCACTTATGAGTGAATACATACCATGTTTGTCTTTCTGAGTCTGGGTTACTTCACTCAGGATGATTTTTTCTAATTCCATCCTTGGAACTGGACCAGGCCCTCTGGATAAGTGAGACAGTTGATTAGCTTGAAATGTTTGGGAAGTCCCCAGGCAGTGGAGGCAGGACCTGTCCTTGGTGCATGGGCTGGCTTTTTGGAGCCTGGGGCCTATGCTGGGACACTTTGCTCAGCCTTGGTGTGGGGAGGAGGGGACTGGATTTGCCTCAGGTATGTCTACCAGGCTGGACTGACTCCCCAGGGGAGACCTTGCCTTGGAGGAGGTAGGGATGGGGGGTGGATTGGAGGGGTGGCCTAGGGGGTGGGAGGAGGGAGGATTGGGGAATCCGTAGCTGATATGTGAAATTAAGTTAATTATAAAATAAAAATATTTTTAAAAAGAGTAGTTTGTTGTCCCCCCCCCCCCAGTTAGACTCCCTTGGAGAAAACTAAATTCTCATTTGAGTAACCAGCCAATATTTGACTTAAGATGCACTCCAAGAGATGAAACCCATGCCTAACCCATGCTTAAGTGACCAAGAACGTGAGACTAGATAGCCCAGGGGGAAAACCTAATACTACTGTTCTAAAATCATACAAACAACAACAGCAATGTATCAATAAAATGACTCCTACCAGCATTCTTCTATACTCATAGATCAGTGCCTTGCTCAGCCATTACTAGAGAAGCTCCCTCCTGCAGCAGATGGGAATAAACACAGAAACCCACAGCAAGACAAATAAGAGTGTAAAACACGTTGGAACACTCAGCAACTCAACCCTAAATGGGATGTCTACAACAGACCCCACACCCCAGGGCTTAGGGACCCTGTGGAAGAAGAGGCAGAAAGAGTTATGAGACAGAAGAGATGAAAGGCACCAAGGAGACAAGGCCCTCTAAGTCAAGATGATCACTGTACATACAAAGTCACAGAGACTGAAGCATCATGCACAGAGCCTGTATGGGTCTGCACCAGATTGGGGTCCTAGAGCTGAAAGAACAAGTAGACACATGTTCCCATCTCTAACCCAGAAGCTATCTCCAATTGATAACCACTTGCAAATGAGAATGGAGTTTTCTCCAAGGTAGTCTAACTGAGGAATAAAAAGCTACTTGTAAGTGTAGACTACATGCCCAGGCAGAGATGGCCAGCCAGTCAACAGCATCTTTGGAAGTTCCTTGTCTCACAATGTAGTGTCAAAGCTTTTTTTTAATTTAATTTTTTCTTTTCTTTTCATATATATTCTTTCTTTTCACCCTTGAGGTCCTTTACATATATATTATGGCTTCCAGTGTAGTGCTTTTATGGGATTCCTGAGTGTGCAAATGAGGGGATGTCTGGATATCTGTTTCTTGTACCTTCTCTTGGGCTTTTTCCCTCCTGTTTGTTTGTTTTGTCTGATTCTGATGTGTTTGCCTTTACAATATTATATTATATTATAATAATTATTGTATTATATTTCTGTGGAAGTCGTTTTTTTTCTTTTCTTTTTTTTTTGATTTTTTTAGCCACAGATCCCCCTCTCATCCCTCTTCCTGCTCCCCCTCCACCCCCACCTTTCCCTCCCCTAACCCACCCCTCATCCCCTCCTCCAAAAGGGTAAGTCCTCCCATGTGGGGACAGCAAAGCCTGGTACATTCAGTTGAGGCAGGACCAAGCCCTTCCCCCTTGCATCAAGGGTGAGTAAGGTGTCCAACCATAGGTAATGGGATCCAGAAAGCCAGCTCATGCACCAGGGACAGATCCTGATCCCACTGCCTGGGCCCCTCAAACAGACCCAGGTACTCAACTGTCTCCTGTATGCCATGCATACCGGTTTGTTTTCTAATAAGAGACAGAACGAGGGTGGATCTGGACAGGAGGTGAAGAGCTGGGATGGATAGAGGGAAGGGAAATCTCAATCAGGAAATATTACATGAAAGAAAAAAATCAATTATCAATAAAAAAAAAAGAAGAAAGCCAACTCAAACTAGGACACACACAGAGTATATGTACATATATGCTATACTATAATGGAATATATATACACACACATAGTACATTCAGTACATAGTATAGTATCATACAGAGCTGTTTAACACCCCAAGTCCCATGTTTTCAGAAAACATGGAGTTGGGTCTTATCTTTTGTCCTGTTACAAGCCCTTTCAGTTCTAGGATTTAGACCAATACTGTCCAAAGTAGTTATTTCTACAGCTGGATTATGAACCACCCTCTTCATAACTCTTTTCTGTCTGTTGCTATTCTTTTCTTTATGATTTGTCTCCCAGTCTCTCAGTGCCCCTGGGGCTTTAAAAGAGCACTTTATATAAGCCAGTCTCCTTGTTCTTAGCATGTTTTCTGTTATGTTTCCTGTTTTTGAGTTGTCTTTGAGTAAACAATGTACATTTACTACTAATTCCTCAGGATAACAAAATAATCTTCCTTCTCACTGCACACTCTTGTATTATGGCCATCATTCTTTGCATTTATATATATGTATGTATACATATTGGCTTTTGGAGACAGGGTTTCTCTGTGTAGTTTTGGTGCCTGTCCTGGATCTCTCTTTGTAGACCAGGCTGGCCTCGAACTTAGAGAGATCTGCTTGGCTCTGCCTCCCAAGTGCTGGAATTAAAGGTGTGTGCCACCACCGCCTGGTCATTTTTTTTTTATATTTATTGAGGATATCTAATCAAACACATTGATTAAGCATATTTGGTGCTACTCTAATTTTGAGCAAGCTGTTATTTGTTAGATCAACAGAGTGAGAATAGGAAGTGTTTATCTTCATTTATTCCTCCTGTGCTTTCTTTCTTTGTATAGACCTGAGCTTCTGACCCATCTCACTTCCCATTTCACTGAAAAGCATCTCCCACAGTCCTTATAAAGCAGACTTATAGGCACCAAGCTCCTTCATCATTTGTTTTTTCTGGGAAAGCACTCCTCCTCCACTTTCAAGGTAATTTCCTAGGTAAAGAATTCTTTGTTATTGCTTCATCCCTCAGAACTGTAAATGTTTTCTTCTATTCATTTCTTGCATCTATTTTTAAGTGACATATAATTCCTTTGTTCCTCAATAGATAAGATCTTTTCCTTTTCTCTGATTTACTTGAAAATGCTTTTCTTTATCTTTGATACTTTTGGAGTTTGAATGTGCATATCTGTGTATGTCTCTTTGGAATATCCAAAAGGTACTTTCTAAGCCTCTTGGACTTGCGATGTTTCATTTCATTAATTGTGGGAAACTGTCAATCATTGTTCACCTATTCTGATCTTTCTCTCTTCCTTCACTTTCTTGGGCTGCTATTATCATGTGCTGCATCTTCTGTTGCTGTTCAACAGTTCTTGGATATTCTGGCAGACTGGGAACCAGAACTTCCCTGACTACTTTTTCTAAGTGGGTATTTGGAAAAACTCCAGAGCCTGTAAGTACCGAACAAAAATTCTGAGTCCATGCTCTGACCACCAATGAAACTGAAAGGTAACCAAAGCAAACTGGTCCAACTCCACTTTGTGTTGAGTCTGAAGAGCAACTTCCTTTTGTACCTTCATCACCTCCTTCACCCAAGCCATCCCCACAATTGCATCAATTCCCATTACAGTGAATATATTTGTTATGAGGAAGAGGACACAGGGCACCCTATAACAAGAAATCTTTCTAACAGAAAAGGATTCACATGGATCCTAATCATAAGTATCTTGAAAAAAAATTCCTTAATTAGTTTTGTTCAGATAGTTTAGAACTTATTTTTATCCAAAACTATTAGTTGACTGGTTGATTTTTTATATTAAAAATCTGTTACATGAAGTATTTAAATGGTAAAATCTAAACAGTCTATAGAGCATTCAAGGAAGTATGGAATTTCCATATTCATAAAATACATTACAATATCTTATTCCCCTTGTCCTATCAGTGAGGGAGTTATAAAGAAAATGAAAGTTCACTTAAAACACAATTAGGAATAAGAATATTTGTTCTGTTAGTCAAGAAAGAAATGTCTAAATATGTCTAAATATGATTACTAAATTATGTATAAGACTGTCTGTCTAAAGTATAATAAATTATATTATCAATATTTGCTGGTTAACCTCTAGCTTGAAAGGGCTATAAACTACATACACATTCATCAGTTGTGGATTGTTAGTCAAATACACCACAGCCACAAAGTTACATCCCTTGGAGCCTAAGAGGAGAGTGGATGAGGAGACACTCAGTAGAGGCTCTGTGGAGGCTCTGAGATCTACAGCCATCATTGCCTCTCTTTGTCTAGATGAAGCCTTACAGGTCACCTTGTTTTCTGTACAAGGATGGTTTTATTTATTTTTATTTTTTATGTTTTGGCAAGGTGTGTGTGTGGGGGGGGTGTGGTTGGTGAATGCAGTTCAGAGGAAAGAAGCAATAGCTCCACTCCTCTGCCCATCTTTGCTAAAGTTTTATTTACATTACACAACTGAGACAGGCTCAGTATAGCATACTAAAATAATTTCTTAGGTAAGAAATCAAGATATAGCAGGCCCAGAAGACCTTCATTTATCTTTCAACTAGTAAATTTCATCAGTATGTTTAAAGGAGGTCAGAACTCCTGAGGTGTCCTCAAGGAGGATAAAAACAGTTCTAGACCCATCACTAATCCCATCTTCCCCATGAGTACCACAAACAGCACCTTTAGGAATATCATAGTGTTTGTTTCTTGTGCTGGTAAATAATACATTCTTATAGGCAAAACCATGACTTCCATATAAATATAAAAAGAACACATGTTCCAAACATATCTAATTCATTTATTAACTAGTAAATCAGAGACTGGAGATGTGGTTTAATGGTAAAGGGCATTGGCTGGTTTTCCAGAGGATCTGGGTTCAATTTCCAGCAGCCACATGGTAGCTCACAACCATCTGTAACTCCAGTTCCAGGAGATCCAATGTTCTCTCCTGTCATCTGTGGGCACCAGGCATAAGTACAAACATACAAGCAAAACACTCATATACATTAAAAACTATGTTTAACCTAAAAAATAGTAAATTAGTTGAATATTTAATAGGTTTCAACCTCAAATAACAAATTCATCTTTATGCAATAAGAAATGCTGGAAAAATTTAATATTAAATACTCAGCTGGTCAACATTAACAAAACAATAATAAGCTGCTTTCCACAAGATTATGTTCATAAGAATTTCTTGGGAAATATACATTATAGTTCTTAACAACTCTTGGAGTTACAAAATGGCTCAAAAACAATGAGTTAGGAAACCTGTAAGGATAGGATACCCGAAATCCCAGTATTCTCTTCTATGAGTGTGTGAGCATACCAAAATGTTTTATAATCCTTCCTGGCTATGAACATTTTCCTTAGACATTTACCTAGAAATAAATTTGCTAGATCAAAGCTTTTGGATGCTCTTGTTTACTGGGAATCATCAGATGTTTTCCTGGAGTGATTATGTTGATAGGCACGCTCACCACCTTGTAGAAATCATTCCATGTTCTTGAAAAACAGTTATGCTAGAATGTACAATGAAGAGGTTCTCTAGCTTTAATCAGTCTATTTGGAGCTGGAAAGATGGCTTGGTGTTTGAGAGCCTTGGCTGCTCTTGCCAAGGACCTTGGTTCATTCCCAGCACCCACATGGCAGCTCACAACTATCTATCACTCCAGTTCCAGGGAATCAGAGGCCCTCTTCAGGCCTCCATAGGCACTGAATACACATGATATGCAGACATACATGGAAGCAAAGCACCTATACATATAAAATAAAAGTAACTAAACTTTATAAAAGTAAACAGTATCTTTATGGATTTGGCACATTCTAAATGTGTAGAGGGCTGGTTAGTCATATAATAAATAATTACCTATGATTCTTACCTCCAACTTCCAGTACAGAGCTGTGAAATCTTTGTAATTTGTTAGATGATAGGAATCTGGGTTTTATAACAATGATGTGACTCATTGTAGGCTCCCTGCAGAGTTTCAACTAGACATGGAAGTTGGGCACCAAAAAAGACCAACTACATAATTAAAATGTCAGAACATTGGGCCAGTCTGGTCTCAGAAAAAGGAAGGGGTTTAAAAATCAGTGAGGGAGGGTGTGGTGGTATTGTGTTCCCCAAAATATTGTGTACCTTAATAAACTTATCTGGGGTCAGAGACAGAACAGCCACAATATTAAACAGAGGTTAGGCAGTAGTAGCACACGCCTTTAATCCTAGCATTCCAGAGACAGAAATCCCTCTGGATCTCTGTGAGTTCAAGGCCACATGGGAAACGGCCAGGTGTGGTAACCCACGCCTTTAATCCCAGAAAGCACGCCTTCAATCCCAGGGAGTGGTGGTAGAAAGCAGAAAGGTATATAAGGCGTGAGGACCAGAAACTAGAGGCCTTTGGCCTGGAGAGGCCTTTGGCCTGGAGAGGCCTTTGGCCTGGAGAGGCCTTTGGCCTGGAGAGGCCTTTGGCCTGGAGAAGCATGTGGCTGGTTAAGCATTTAGGCTTTCAAGAAGCAGCAGTTCAGCTGAGGCCCATTCGGATATGAAGACACAGAGGCCTCCAGTCTGGGGAAACAAGATCAGCTGAGAAGTTGGCGAGGTGAGGTTAGCTGTGGTTTGTTCTGTCTCTCTGACCTTCCAGTGTTCACCCCAATACCTGGCTCAGGTTTGATTTTGTTTATAAGACTCTTTAAGATTCATGCTACAGGAGGGGGCTGAAGAGGTAGTTCAGCAGTTACCAGTATGCACTGCTTTTGCAGAGGAACGAAGTTCAGCTTCTGGTTTGGCTTCTACAATGGCTTGTAACTATAGCTCCATGGAATGTGGTGCCCTTTTCTAGATTCTCCAGGCACCCCTACTCAGTGCACATACTCACAAACATACATCATTAAAAATAAGTTCAAGGCCAGCCTGGTGTACAGAGTGAGTCCCAAGACAGCCAGGGCTACACAGAGGAACCCTGTCTCAATAAATCTTAAAAAAAATCAATCACTATTCATTATGTAGCCAATGATAAAAAAAAATAACTCGTGCCTTCGTAACTGTGACATTCTGGATTGTGACTGTCACTCAAGACCCTCGGTCAAAGAAGAATTGAACCAATAGGCTCTTAGTACATTCTTAATTGTTTTTAAAGTCTTGACCTAGAGTGATGCTATCTGGAGCTTTTAAGCAATAGGAACAGAGAGGATTTCTTTGGGCAATTTGGAGCACATTCTCAAAGGAAATTGTGGGATCCTAACCCTGCTCCTTGCTTTCTTTTACTTCCTGTCCATGAAGTGAATTTTTTAAACAGACTCTCACTACAACATACTGGCCTTTGCACAGACACCAAACAAAGGGCATTGTCTAATTATGGCCTGGACCCTCTATAACTAAGAGCCCAAATAAACCTTTTCTCTCTGTAAGTTAATTGTCTCAAGCATTTATAACAGTAACAGCAACATAAATAAGGGAATGATTTAGCACATTATTGTACAGAAAGGATGCCATGCCCCACCTCCAGGGGAGACAATAGGGAGTGTCTACCCTCTCTATAGACCATATGGTCTATTTATAATTCATAATAAAACTTAATAACAACTATAATATGCTTCAGCACATCTATGGACCATACTGTCTATGTATACTTCATACTAAAACCTAATCATAATTATAACATGCTTCAGAAAATAACATGATGTTATTCTTAGAAATCATTGAAACTGAATGTGAATATGAACCTGTATATTGGTAGATAGTTGGAATTATAGCTGGCCTGGGCATACAGATTGAGGATAGTGTCTGAAATAAAGTCAGTCTTAAGGACAGATCCCAAATGGCAGAGCCCTTAAACCTCAATCTCCTGGCTCTAACTTGGGTAACTGATGTCACCATTGGATGGCAGTATAATCAGGTAGTGTTAGAACTGAAAACCAACACTATCTTAAATATGTACTATTAGTTAACTTAATATGCAAAAATATAAAGATATGAAGCTAGCAGTAAAGAAAAAAGAGATACAAATTAATGCAAATAAATTTCCAGGCAGAGAAATAAACAGAATCACAGCCAACATTAGAACAAAGACAGGAGAGAGTCTTGAAGAAAAGAGAAGATACAAAAACTTCACCTTTTTGGGAATATGTGGGAGACTTTGAAATAAGTTTAACTGTCACTCAAGAGATGATACTGATAGAAAAACCCTGTTCAACTGACAAACTGAATTAATAATAAATGATTGAAACAAAGCAACCAAATTAAGTAGAAATGTATTACCTACAATACAAGGTAGAAGTTGGTAAATTATTATTGGAGTTAAAATTTTTATTACTCATCATGGATGATTAGACTAGAAATATTCAACTTTTATTATTTTACACAGGTAATATTACTCATTAAAACCAATCTATAGATTATAAGCTGTGACTATGATTATAGGGAATAAGTAATATGAGAAGCAAACACAAACACAAAGAGGTAATTGTGGGACATAAAATATGCCCACCACCAAAACTTTGTAAGTAATTGACATAATCAAGATGTTTATTCCTTTGAGTCAGAAAAATACAAAACATCTCGTTTATGTATAGTCTCCTAAATCACTGAAGGAACTCTCTGAGATAAATTTAGTTTTTAAGTTAGTCTAAAATTTTTAAACAATGTCTCTTTTTCCTCTAGTGTTCTTAACATTTCAATCTTGGTTTTAATAGCCTACTTACATCCATGGTTCTTTTAAAAGCTTCTTGGAAGTTCTTTGAGTGTGGGAAGATGTAAATAAACAATGAATGAGCTTGCAAGGTTCAGAATAATGATGAATTATTCTATGTAAGAATTCAAAAATGAAGGATTTTAAAGAAAGAAACACGTAAGTGTGGAAGGGGAGGGTTGCTTTAAAGTTAACTGCAAAGTTTCAAATACACAAAGTGGATTTTTAAGACATGTGATACAATTTCTGTGTCTTGATTCTGTTTCTAGACATTCATAATCCAAAGACTGTGTCCTGGTTTGGGCTCAGGAGTGGGTCCTTGCCTGACAGGATCCACATTTTCTTATTGATCAGAAGTTAATATCACACTGGTTGTTCATGGAAGTCCGTTTTTTTGTTCCCATTGGAAAATTCTATAATTAAATGAAACCTCTTTTATTTCTGACCATAAATATCATATCTTCTAAAATATAAGGTTCAGATGCCTGAAATTAAAGAAATATTTAGTGAAAACATAGCTTTCCAAGAGTACAGCCTTCTAAAAAGATTGTTAACACATAACTAGTGTTTTGTTTGTTTTTTTTGTTTTTTTATCAAAACCTCCCCTTACGTGTGTGTGTGTGTGTGTATGTGTGTGTATGTATGTGTATGTATGTGTGTGTATGTATGTGTGTGTGTATGTTCTATGATCACACAAGTGTGGGTGCACAAAGCCAGAAAAGAACATCAGGGGTCCTGCTTAATCTCTCTCCTGTTTTTCCTCTTGAGACAGTCTCACATTGAACCTGGAGCAAGGCTGGTGCCTGGCAAGCTACAGAAATTCTCTTGTCTCTGTTCATCTCCACTTCCAGCAGTGTGTTCATAGGCATGCATGGCCATGTATAGATTTTCAACCTGGGTGCTGAGGATATGAACTCAGGTTCTCAAGCTTGCAAAGCAAACACTCTTACATACTAAGGCATCTCCCCAGCCCCCCTTTTTTTTCAATCATTTACTCTGTTCATCAAGGCTAGAAAAATTTTTCTGAATCTCCAGCATGCAGAAAAATGCTTGGTGATATCAAATGTGTCAAATACATCTGTTGAACAAGTAAATGCACAGGTTCTAGTCTGGGTCTCATATTCAGCCATTGAGTAGATTGTCCTAGAATTATAAATGCTGAGAGCATGAGCCCCTCACAGCCAAGTGGATGCTTCTCACCACAAGAACAGACTCCAGAAAGTCCTGAGTATGCTACATGAACCCAACTCTGTATCAGAGGGCTGCACCTGACCTTCAGAAGCGATGCCCTCTAGCACAGTTTCAAAATGTCAAAGAAAATTGACTGTCCAACTCCTGACCCAGCCGGTGGTCTCCACGGAAGGATTAATATCAGGAGAGAATGTGAAGCGGCAACTTGGAGTACAGCTGCGTCTCACTATCACAGACACGAGGAAGGTTCTGGCTGGTGATTTAGAAATCCCACCCATAGCCCTTAATAGAGAAAAGCTTTCAATATTCATCCCAAGTGTAAAAAAAATCTGAAGAAACTAGCCCTAGGCACTTACAAGCACTCATGGTTAAAACAGTACTTTCCAACCTTAGACTGACATTTTAGCTTCACTTCCTAGAACTCTCTAGTTGCTGAAAAATAGAATCAGGGAAATCTCTCTTAGGCTTTGGATGCCTGGTTAGAGCATGTGGCTTTAATCCTTGTTCACACAGAGGGTCTAGGAAGTTCTGACCACTGGAAGAAGAGGTACAATAGGGAAACACTGACCCATAACCAGGCAAAGAGAGTGAAGAGGAGCCAAATGAGAGACACGCTGGTCAACCCAAATGGCGTTCAGTCTTGCTCCAAGCCCACCATTAACTGAAAAAGGCTCCCTAACCCCTGGGTGTATACTGTCTGCTTTTTCTGTTTGTCCTGTGCCTTTTACATTTTCTTTTATAAGAAGAAAGTTCACCTTCATTTTCAGGCAGGTACACCATTTCTGAATAATTAAAGACATCTAAATATATCGTAGAAGCTTCATTGTTTGAGGATTCTGGCCAACTAGTCACAAGTCCAATATCAAACTCAAGAAAAAGGAGCCTCTCAATACTGGCAAAGCCAGAATCACCCTGGGCAGAGTTGAGCAGACAAGGGAGCATTTTCTCAAGGTGACTGTAGAAGGGGAGGAAGCCAGAAACCAGCCAGACTGAAATCCACTCCACTGGAGCAAAGGGAAGGAGAACAGTGGCTTATGTGCTGGGGTGAGGGAGAAAGACAGGTAGTCTTGTTTGCTTCCCGGCTTTATTTAAAGTGAAAGTATGCTTTTCTTGCAATAGGTGGTAGCTGTGTGACTAGAAGCAAAACATGTGTGAAAGTCAGGCTCCAGCCGTCCCCATGGAAGCTGGGAGGAAGGGAAGCTATTTCCCTTGGGGTTGGCATTCAGGGAGACAGCTGAAAACACTGTTAAAAGGCCATCTCAAAAACTTTATAATTACAAATTTTTTTAAGCTGATATTGCAAGAAAATGGAGGTCACGGTGCTAGAGATTGGGAGAAAAAAAATAAGTGAAATTTAGTCAAGCCGAGGATATTATGATTGTCTTAGTCAATGTATTTAAGTGAGCTGTGTAATGAAGTCCTGCAGAGAAAGAGAACCAACCATGTCCGTGTCCGTGTCCGTGTCCGTGTCCGTGTGTGTGTGTGTGTGTGTGTGTGTGTGTATGTGTGTGTGTGTGTGTGTATTTATCTCTAGATCTGTCACTGTTGGTCTACATAAAGCTAGAGACAGGTTAAGAATAGATCTATATATAAGATATAGATGTAGATTATAATTGTTCAGGCTAGCAAGTCTGAAATTTATAGACCAAGTTGATTGGACTGGAGACTAGGGAAGGGTTGAAGTTGCCATGGAAGTCAGAGGAAGAAAGTATGCCGGCAGGATCTCTCTCAAGATCTCAGTCTCTGGGTCTTTGACTGATTGGCTAATGCCCACTTGTATTTGGAGAAAAACTGACAGAAACTGAAGGTTAGGGTTGAATCTGAAGTGCACCCTCGAACACACACACTTAAGTGGTGACTGTCAACATGTTCTCCAGTGCTATGCTGTCTGGGGGCTGCGGAACCGTTAGAACCGTTAGAAGGCGGGCTATTGTTGAGGAGGTAAGTCATTAGAGACAGGCGTTGGAAGGTTATGTACCCTAGTCTCTGCTTCAACACTCTTCTGGTCTACCTTGATGTGAACAGCCTCGGCCGCGGGCTCTCGACACCGAGACTGTGTGTTTCTGCTCTGTGGTCCCCATCCTGGTGGAACCTGTAAAATCACGCGCCCTGAGGAGCCTTTCTTAAGTTGTTTGTAGGAACTGTGGGCAAGGGCTTCAGAAGTAGCCAATATATTGGCACAGACAGGGTTCTATTCGGTTTTTGTAGCTTCAGAAAAGTAGAAAGAATTGTAATTTTTTTCTTGGATAATCAAGCTTCCTTTGAAATATATGAATACCAGACAAGCACCCCGAGGCAAAGATGCCTCATGTTTGGAGAAAGGGATCCAGTTTGTACTTTCCACAGGCCCAGAGGTAAAGAGTGTCTGACCTTCTGATGATAAGCAGGCATTATTTCAGGAACTGCGGGGGACTGGCACACAATCAAAGAGGCAGGAGACTTGCAATTTACATTTGCTCTGTGATATGGGCGAAATTGAGATGTGGAAATGCAGCTTTTTCTCAGAGTTCGTCTACACAGAGAAAACTACAGCCCATGATAAGAATTAGATGTCATTAGCCTTAGAAATGACAACTTTAGATATTGTGTGGTGCTTAGCTCTTTGGGAGAGCAGAAACTAGAAGAATAAAATAGAAAAGTGCACTCAAGCACTAAAGAGGCATGTGAAGAAAGCTTCTGGTGGATGAAGTTATTATTCACCTGATATGTACCATCTCTCAGATCCTCGGATGCACCTTGAAATGCAAATTGCTCTGTCCTAGATAGTGAATTTTTTTCTGTATGTGGGGCCTGAAGATAACTTTGGTTCTCATTCTGGGGCCTTTACTTTAACCTTACAAAGTCTCTTATATAGAGAAATACTGTAACTTGTCTCTGCAGTTTCTTTTTCCTGAGAACTTACCATGTCCCGCTATTCAGCTCTAAAGACTCTACTGAAAGACTTCTAACACTAAAATTCAACAAATCAAGGACAGAGGTTTACAGAATCTTCTTTACTAACTATTTAATAATTTCTCAAAAATAAAAAATCCACATTGTAATGTTGAATTAGCCCACATCCCATTTTCCTACGGTATGCCCTTCCTATCCTTTATTCTTGCCAAACATTGTCTTGCTTTGATAAATATTGTATTCTTTGGGACTGGGGAGATGTTTCAGTGGGTAACGTGCTTGTCACATGGGGTGATGACTTGATCTCAGGTCCCCAGAGCCCATGTGAAGTCTGGAGTGGTGGCAGTGTCTGTCATCCTAGAGCTCCTCAGGGAGATTGAAGGAGGAGAAAGAAGAATTCCTGAAGATTACAGGGTGGCTTGCCTGGAAAACACAGCTGCAAACAAAGAGATCCTTTCTCAGTGGAGGTGGAAGGTGAGGATCAACACCTGAGGTTGTCTTCTGACACCACGCACATGGTGTGTTATTTGTGCGCCTTTACTCACAGTACCATGTGCACACACATACAAATATCATAAACACACAGATGTGTGTGTGTGTGTGTGCATGTGTGATTGTACTTTAAACTCACAAAACTGAGAGTTTGATCTCAAACTTTACTATATCTATAAAATCTATTTTCCCCAATAAGGCTGCATGTACACATCCCTGCATTTAGCATGTAGACACATATTTTCAATGCAAATATCTTTCAATTCACAATAGAATTCATGGAAATTGATATTTTTGATCAGTTCCCAGTCACTTAACCTTGAAAAGCCACTGTTTTTAAAATTTTTTGAAATCTTTAGTTTTTAAAATTGTCAAACTATATCAACTTTTAAGCCTCCATATTGTATGAACATAATGAATATGCCCACAAATCTCTTAGATGTTGACTTCTATAGATGAACTGAAAATTGAAAAGGCTTAATAATGTCAAAAAAATCAAGAGTAGTTTATGACTTCAGAGTAGAAAGAGGAAATCCAAACAAACCCTCTTCCCAAGTGAAGATACATAATTTCACAAAGCAACAAAGAACATTGGTCTAGAAGCCACATCACAAAAAAATACAGTATGGTTAATTTCTGTGAATTTCAACATATATACATTACTTACTGTGATTTGAATCAACTTTGTTCCCACCTGAACTCATGTGGAGGCATGGTCCTGAATAATTCTGCCAGGTTGGGAGGAGGACCTAGTTCAGCTGAAGGAACAGAGTTCTCAGGAGCCTATCACACTGCACTCACAGAAGAGCTGTCACTCACAGGGACTACGTTAGTTACCAGAAGAGCAGGCTGTTATAATACGAGACTGCCCTTCATGTTCTGTCTCTTGCTCATGTGCCCAGTTTCCTTTCTGATTCTTACCATGAGTCAAAGCAGCAGAAAGTCATTGCCAAAAGCCAAGCAGATGCCATCACTCTTCTCCTGGACAATCTGACTAGTATGCCAGTATTAACTCACTTCCCCCTTTCCTGTTTTGAACCTCTTATCTTTACCAAGTACCCAGTCTCAGATATTTTGTTATGGTAACAGGAAATGGACTAGGACATGAAAAATATGCATATATGAAAAAGCTGGAGAAAACATGATAATGACTAAAAGTATCAGTGAGGGCAGGGGAGGTGACTCAGTACTTTCCTTGCAAGCATGGGTACCTGAGTTCAATTCCCAGAGCTGGGCATGCTGGTGCATGTTTATAATCCCCAAAATGGTGACACAGGAGGGAGAGCCAGGTGGATCTTTAGCTCACTAGCCAGCTAGCCTTGCCTACTTATCGAAGCTCCAGGCCAATATGGGACCCTACTGGGGAGAGTGCCAAAGAAATGACACTGGAGGTTATCTTTGACCTCCACATGCGTATACACAAATGTACCCCATACACATGAATACACACACACACACACACACACACACACACACACACATACACACACACACACACGGGAGGTGTTAATGGGTTGAATAGAATTCAAATCTATAAGTGCTCTATAATGTCTTGAAGTAAGTAGGTAAAGGGTACCGGGATTTCTCTTCCATTGCTTTACATTCCAAAATACGGTTACACATTTTAATATATTTATATGTATGCATTCATATTACAGAGTATCCATGTGCATATATATGTATACACAAATGCATAATATATAATGCAAAGACATTAGTTTGTGATGGTTAGTTTATGTTGAGTGTAGGCTATCCCCCCTTGAGATTGCTGTCTCAGTCTTTAGTTGTTTATATAACTCATGTACTGAATAGCCTTTCAAATAGGTTTTCTCAAGCTTAATCTTGTTGGTAATAAACACTTTTGACAATATTATATATTACTTCTCCAAGATCAACCTACTACAAACTTTGCTTTAAATTGTAATTGTATAAAAAGAAAAAAGAATTTCCTTTATAACAGCATTGCTGCTGAGAAGGCAAATGAAAACACTTTTGCTAACATTATTCTAATCAGCTGGCATTGTTAAGGAATCTTAAACTCAGAGCGACTCCTTTTGAACTAATAATACGTATTTGGTCTCTGCCCCCACTTTGTGGCACTGAGTCTCCTTGGACTCTCTGAAGTGATATCTTTCTGCATGGAAATGAGGTAAGTGGCGAATAATTGCCTAGGCATAGATACTGGTTACCAAGGGAACCACTCACACATCTAGAGGTTTGTAACCTTCAGCTCCTCTTACCCCCAGGAAGAGGAACTAAAAAGGTTGTTTGATCACCATTGCCCAATGATCCAATCAATCCATGCCTACATAATAATGTTTCCATAAATGTCCAAGAGGATGTGGTTCAGAGAACTCCAGGTTGTCACACACATGTAGGTTCTGGGTCTGTGTCCTACCTCAGCCTCACAAGCACAGAGCTATGGTTCCCAGGCTCATTCTGAGTCCTTCCCTCTAAGATTTTCTTCATCTGAGTTTGTCAGTGCTTCTCAACCTTCCTATCCTTTCAAACAATTCCTCATGTTGTGGTGACCCCCAACCAAAAATTATTTCATTGCTACCTCATAACTGTAATTTTGCTACTATTATGGATTGGAATGTAAATACCTGTGTTTCCTGATGGCCTTAGGTGACACCCGTGAAAGGGTTATTTGACCCCCAAAGGGGTCGTGACACAGAGGTTGAGAACCACTGACTTATATCCTCTGAGGTATCCATCCCTTGTAATCAATTGACCATGGTATCTGTTAAGATTGAACTATAAAATGTCTTACATGTGTCAATTACTAGGTCTCCAGCTGGTGGCACTATTTGAGAGGTGGTGCCAACTTCAGGGGGTGAGAGCAGCTAACAGGTGTCTATCAAGGAATGCAGGCTTTTTTCAAGGCTCTACCCGCCCCCTGCTCCTTTTCTTTCTGCTTCCTGCCTGTTATGGAATGAGTGACTTCTGCCACAAGGCTACCACCATCATGCCCATCATGCCTTCCCGTATTGGCAGCTTGAATCAACAGAACCAAAGACTATATCCTGAAATGTCTGAAGCTGCGACTCCAGACAAATCTTCCCCCCTTTTAAATGTCAAGTCTCTTACCACAGGAGTGAGTGATAAAATAGCTTAATGGGTAAAATGCTTCCTTGAATTTTGTGAGCCATTTTGGTGACTGAATGGTAGATAGGGACTCCCAAGAAATCTCCATGTGAAGGCAGTCAGTCAGAAACAATGGGGGTCTAGACTTGTGATCAGCATCTGAAGGGAGGGGTGACCTTGAGGATGAAGATTCCTAGAGTTAATGTCATTACGGAATTAAATAATAGGACACTCAGCTAATTTCTAAAGCGGTCAGTGTGAAAAAGTCCCACTCATCTAGTCTGGGAAGGTCCCCACGTGGAGAATGCAGGAGCTTAAATGAGTCTGTTGTCTGCATTTTCCATGCCCTGTACTTCCCTTCCATAAGCTAAGCTGACATAGTTCAGGGAAAACCGCAGCTTATTTGAACCAGATCTCTCTGAATTTGAGGCCAGCCTGGCAGATGTACCGGGCCAGCCAGCATGACATAGTGAGACCCTCATCTCAAAAAAAAAAAAAAAAGTAAAGTGGCTGGCCCCACTTGCTTTTGTAATACTCTTCAAGCCTATATTTTGGATGATTTAACTCAAGATTCACTTAGATCTGAAAACAGTCTTACAAGAAGAAAGATGAAGTTTTGTCCAGCCAAATATCTCAATATTGACTTCTCTGATTACGGTATTATTATCTTTTTTTTTTTTTAACTTCACAGCTTCCAGGAAAAATTTTTCATCTGTTTTTTTTTTATCCCATAACAAATTCATAAACTTAGTTTTCCCTTGATTTACTTCCACTTTTTGTGCTTGTGACTTTAATAATGGTGGTTTGCTGACAAGGTTTGCTCTTGTTTTTTGTTTGTTCTTGGAATCTTTTGTTAAAAGAAAATTCCTTTTCAAAACCTTTGCTTCATCCTTCACAGGTATAAAACACATACCCTGAGTGGATTGAGCTCGCTTGATGATATCAAGGTATATTGAGCTGAGAAGAGCTTTTCTATCTCTGTCTCCCTCCCCTACAGAGGAGAGCGTGGGCTGTTCAGGCGCCATGTGGCCTGAAGACAGCATGATGAGCAGAGGACTTCGGTTAAACTTCCTAACAAAGTGGTAATCCATCCTCAGCCCAAATTGGTTGAACACAACAACCATCATTGTTTCCATTTCATTTAATGCCCATAAAAATGAAGTCACTCGAATCCAACAGCTATAGGCTCAGAATATTTGCGCTGCAATTTTGCTGGATGCACAGACCCATCTCTTTCTATTTTGTGTTCACATTTTATTAGAGAGCACTTACATAAGAATAAAGAAGAGATGTCCAGTCCCATTACAATTTCTTGCTATTCCACACTCACATCACTAATTTTGTACAGCTAACATAAATACACTTATATGGTTATTTTAACATAAGCAAATTTTTACCATTACCATATATTTTTATGGTAATATCTATTGCACTTATAAAATTACATCAATTGATTGGCATAATCTCCTCAGCTAGTCTCTCATTATGAGACATTTAAGCTGCTTTGACTTCAAATGAATGATTAAAATTAACTTGTAGTTTAATATCTAGAAAAATGGATTTTTCCCCATTGTCATTTATTTTAGTACAATTAAATTCTATAGGTTGGCACTTCTGGGTCAAATGTTATGCACTTTTATAATGACTTGTTATGAATTTTTAAATATATACACATTTCTGAATTATTTGAATATCATTTGCAGATATAATATTCCTTTCTTTATAAATAAATTTAGTGACTGCTTTGTAAGAATTTGGATTATCTGTACTGCAATCACAGTATATTTTGTAAAATCGAAGTACCCAGACCCAGTAAAATAGTTTTGTTTATCCTGTAGTTCACATTCAAAGGCTTCCATTTACTGTAATTTATTATATAATATTTTTTCTTGGCTACAGCCCAATCCAGAATTGCATTTCATTGCTGTATATCTTTATTTCTTTTTGCTTTTTCAATTTTTCAATTTATGTGGTGTGCGTGTGCGTGTGCGTGTGCGTGTGCGTGTGCGTGTGTGTGTGTGTGTGTGTGTGTGTACCGTGTGTATGCATGGTGTGCAGGTGCATGTTTTTGCATGTGTAAGGGTGTTCATGAATATGGAGGCCCAAGGTTGCTATGGGAAGAGACAGTGGATATGATTAATCTTGCTACCCAATCTTCTCTGGGAATTCCCTGACTGCTTCCCAGGTTAGAATTAGAGGAAGGCCACCATATCCACCAGCCACTTACTTTTGTTCCTGGCGATCAGAATGCCATGAGCCATCTACCCAGCCCTAGTCTTTATTAACATAAAACAATTTTCAGTCCTCTCATTTTACATGGCTTTGAGGTTTTTAATTTTGAAGACACAGGTCAGTTATTCCAAAGAACGTCCTACAACTGACATTTGCCCATTGTTTCCTTGTGACCAGGTCCAACTTATACGTAAGAAGGGATAGCCTAGACTTGATGCTGTGTTCTTCCCTCCATGTCATTTTAGGAGCCCATGTTGCCCTTGTTGGTGGTGCTGTTAAGGTTGTTAAGGTCTCACTTCATTAGGTGTAGTCTACCAGGATTCCTCTCTAGAAAGTAACTGGTTTTCCTGTTGTGATTAATAAGTAATTTGAAGGAGGTACTTTGAAGTTATGCAAATCTTCTGTTCCTCATTAAAGTTTTACCTGATATTTTTAGCATCTATTAATAATTCGTGCCTGAATCAATCATTACTCTGATGGTTACAGGAAGGAGGATTTATAATAAATCATTTGTTTTCCACTGTTCAGAGGGCCTTTCTCTTTCCTCCTTTAATTTGTATTACTGTGGGCTCACACTAGGTTATTTCAATTCATACATGTATATGTCCTGTTAATATCATTATATTGGCTCTCATATTTGGCCCATGATTTTCATAAGGACCCTTAAAAAGGACCAGCTTCTGAGATAGTCTCAGGATATTTTAAATAATTTTATTTATCTTTCTCTTTGGCACAAGATATTCAAGCTTCTTGTTTGTCATGGACCCCAACACTGAAATAAGAATTTCTCCAAGAATTCTTGATCACTTCAGTGGGAATGCTCTATAGAAACTAAGATTGGGGTGTTAGGTGTGCTTATTATGGAGTTCAATGTTTCTAAGTCTTTCTGAAATTCAAGATCTATAAATATGAATATAAATATAAGTAACTATTGCATTTCTTCTATCATGATCCCATACCATTTCTTCTATTTCACTTTGACATCACAAACTATACTATATTCTTCTAGCTTGTTAAAATATCACCATAGTGGCTATAGAGATGGCCAGTGATTAAAAACACTTGTTACTCCTGCAGATGGCCCAGGTTTGGATCCTAGCACCAACGTGGTGGAATACAACCTTTGGTAACTCCAGTTTCTGGGGTTCCAATGCCCTATTCTGAGCTCCACAGGCAAAAGTCACATTATGTGGTGCACATACACACATGCAGATAAACATCCACACACATAAAATAAATGTTTCAAAATCCCTGTAGAACTTCTATTGTTTGTTTATGTGCTCTTACTAATTGATATGTGTCTTCCCACCACACAAATATACATCAAGGTTCAAAGTATTCAGGTCATCTTTTTGACCCAATTTAGAAATAGTTTCTTTACAAATCATAAAAAAAGATTGATTCTTTTCTATGTATGCCAAATGGATCATTCTGTAATATTATGATATTAAACCCATACTTGATTATTTTAACACAATTCTTTATGCTCTAGAATATAGTAAGATTTAGTTATGTTTTTCTATAAACTGGCTTTTAGGTTAATACATTTGTAGCATAAATGTGAAATTATGAATACAAAATGTATTAAGAGGAATCAGCCCAACAGACTCTAACAAAAAAAGTATTTAACTGGATGAAGTAAGTTACGTTAAAAAAAATTAAAGACTTTGGAAATTGCACTGATAACATGTAGCAAAGGAGAAAAGACTTCCTCAAGCAATTCTGCTAAGTCTTAGTGGGTTCAGTAAGACTGTGGCACTTGAGGCAGGACACACTCTCTGTCCTGTTCTCTAGCCTGGCACAACAGGACTTCTATAATGCATTGTAGTGCAGCTACAAATGAAGGGTTTTTTCCTCCCCCATCTCCCAGCCAGGGCTATGTCGTCTACATTCCCATCTGTTGCTTTAATCCCAGGAGGCCAGGTAGAGACAGGTTCGCTTCTGTATTGAACTGGAAGTCCACTGAGTACAACTAGCTAATGCTTGGCACTGATTATCTTTGCCTCAGTTTGATCTTGCTGTAGAAGCTCAGTGCTACTAGAGGAGAGAGCCAAGAAGATAAGCTACTAGCAGCTACCTATGTTGTGGGATATTTGTGCACTGTGTGAAGATGGATTGCTGGGATTGGTGTAATAAAAAGCCAATAGCTAGGCAAGAGGTATGATGGGACTTCTGGACAG
Source organism: Peromyscus melanophrys (assembly GCA_902168415.1). Lineage (NCBI taxonomy): Eukaryota > Metazoa > Chordata > Mammalia > Rodentia > Cricetidae > Peromyscus > Peromyscus melanophrys. Next base: position 18,786 of record CABHPR010155682.1, on the reverse strand, counting down.
AGAGAGAACTCTAGAAAGAAGAAAGGTGAAGTCTCCAGCCAGATCAGGAAGCAGGATGTGCAAGAAAAAAGATAACAGCCACAAGCCACATGGTAGGATGGAGATTAACAGAAATGGGTTAATTTAAGTTATAAGAACTAGTTAGGAACAAGCTTAAGCTATAGACCAAGCTTTCACAATTAATAAGAAGTCTCTGTGTCATTATTTGGGACCTGGCTGGTGGGACAGAGAAAGACTCATTACATACCTGGCACTGGCTTTTAAGAGCAAGGTATTACACAGGAAGAGGTATTCCCACATCTGTTCACTTCATCACCCTGCCTCTTGTGACAGACTGAATTTGGAAAATTGTGTGGCTTTTTCTCTACCTAAGAGATTGTCAAACCAACAGACTTGGTGGAGAATGATTAAAAGAGCAGAACACACAGATCCATAATGAATGAATTGGCAAGCAAAATCGGTGGAGGAAAAGAGGGCTGGGGATGCATCTCAGTTGCAGAAAACCCTGGATTCAGTCCCTAGCAGCACATAATACTAGTCATATGATAAAGGCCTATAACCCCAGCATTGCATAAAACTGTGTGTTGGTGAAAAATTATGATCTCAGAATTTAGGAGTTGGAGGTATGAGGGCCAGAAGTACAACATCCTTAGCTATAGAATGAATTTGACACTGGCCTAGGCTGCAAGAGACCCCACCTACAGGAAAAAGAAAATAAGAAAAACAAACAAACAAAAAAGCAAAAAGCAAAAAAAAGAAGAAAAAAGAAAAAAAACAGAACCAAGGAAAAATGGGCCAGTCAAAGGTACAGTGGTTTACTATACTTAAGTTCTAGGCTGTATCTGTTCAGCAGCAATCCAAACATAAAAAGACAGATTTAAAACCATTTAAGCAATGCTTGGTGGTGCAAGTTGATAATCTGAGCCATTTGGTAGGCTGATAAAAGTGGGAAAAACTTATCAAGACTGTCTCAGAATGTAAAAATTAAAGTTCGAAAAGAGTTCAGTGGGAGACTATTTACTTAGCATATGTAATACCCTGGGTTTAAGTGTATAAGCTCCAGCGGGAAGAAGAAAAGGAAAGAAGGGAGGAAGGAGAAGAGGAGGAGGAAAGAGGGAGGAGTAGGAGGAGAAGGAGGAGGAGAAGAGGAGGGGGAGGAGGAGGAAGGAGAGGAGGAGGAGGGAAGGAGAGGAGGAGGAGAGGGAGAGGAGGACAGGGAAGAGATACACCATTCAATAAGTCATAGGCAAACTCACCACCAATCAAACCACAACATGGATCTCACTGTCCCTAGTGGGTCAGGCACAAGATCTGACTCAAACTCTGGCTGAACAATGAACAACTCTGGCCTAGACAAAGATCCAGGGATGCTGGACTTAAAAATAAAATCATTACAATCCCTGAAAGTCTGTATTCATGTCTGAGGTTGTACTGTCAGGGGTGGGGGCCAGAGAAGAAATACCAATCTACTAGCTTCTGGACAATTATGAATTAAAAAAAAAAAAAAAAACAAAAAACTAAACTGCCAGGCGGTGGTGGCTCATGCCTTTAATCCCACCACTTGGGAGGCAGAGGCAGGCAGATCTCTGTGAATTCGAGGCCAGCCTGGTCTACAGAGTGAGATCCAGGACAGGCACCAAAACTACACAGAGAAACCCTGTCTTGAAAAACCAAAAAAAAAATAAAATAAAATAAACTTTTTTTAGTGCTAAAGCAACCTCTAAGCTAGCAAAGTCTAAAGCCTATCTACAGAAGAGAGGCTAAGTACAACCTTTGAATAAAATGCAGCATGTGCTAACCCAGGGCCAGAGTTCTGACCATAATGAAGATTGTCAAAGCCTTTCAGAGAAAACTTTAAAACTTAAAAAGAGAAATAAATAACAGAAGCTATCTACAGAGGGAAAAATACAAAACAAATCAAAATATTACACTACCAGTTATGACAACTTACTAAACAAATATATAAATATTCATATAAATAATAAAATCATCAAGGACCACAAGAGGCATTGTCAACCAGTATTCAGAACTCTTAAAGAAGGTTGTGCAAGTTTATATAATATGTGAAATACAAAAACCGGGAAAGTATGATCCAAAATTAGGAATGAAACATATATAATCTATAAGAAGTCCTCACAGAAGAGAAGTTAAAGCTATCATTATCAGTGTGTCAAAAGAGCAGCGAACCATACTTAAAAGATTAAAGAAGAGTCAGGCACAGTGACTCGGGGCTGAAATCCCAACCATTAGGAGACAGAAATAGGAGAATCCCAAGTTCAATATCAGTCTTATCTGTAGGGAGTGAACACCAGTCTGAATCAAAACACAAAGAGGAGTTAAAGGAAGACATGATAAGTTCTCCTGTGATGCAGCATTACAATAAAGAGATGTGACTTCTGGAAGAGTAAAGCATAACAGCTGAAGTTAATAACTCATGAAGGAGATGCAGCAATGTTTGAGCAGAGTTGCTGGACTTAAGGAGGAAGCAACAAGGTCTGGGAAGTCTGAAGAAGGCAGAGCAGAAAATAACTTGAGCCTCAAATGTACCTGGGTTACTAGTACTCAGTACATAGTGGTCATGTACATAGTGGTTCTAGGAAAGCAGAGGGTAGAGTGGTGGCTCACATGTGAGCTCTGCAGCCAGGCGGCCAAGAGAGGTTGTTTGCCATGAGTTCAAGGCCAGTCTGGGCTACAGAGTGAGACCTCCTCAAAAACATACAAACAAAGAAATAGAATAGAATAGAAGAATGTGGCAGAAAAATTATTCAAAGAAATTATGCCTAAAACTTCCGAATTTGACATAAAACATGTATCCACATATCTGGATGTTCAACAAACTCCAAGTGGAACTCTAAGTGGGAAAATCTCTGAATTATTCACATCTGGACTAACTGGACAAAATGCAGAAAGCCCAAGATAATAACAAAACTTAAATGGAAGTAAGAGGAAAAACAGTGTGTCATACACAAGAGGACCACAGTGGACTTCTTGTTAAAAACAAGACAGGGCTATGGGATATGAGAGAGAGAGAGAGAGAGAGAGAGAGAGAGAGAGAGAGAGAGAGAGACTCTGACTCTGTCATCCAAGAACCCTTTATACAACTAAGCTATTTTCCAAACCTGAAGGTAAGATTATGACATTCACAGATAAACACAAGCTGAGAGAACCTATTAGCTGACCCAGCTTATGAAAACGCATTGTGCTTTTTAGAATAACATCAAAAGATAATTTCAAACATTTCACCATAAACAATGACAGGTCAGCAAGATGAAGCGTGTATTAATTAGTTTGTTTTACTCATTCAATACTAAAAAGAATTCTCTTTCTCAAGTTTTTTGACAGTTTTCTACATTTACATAATGAATTCCAGTCATTTTTGTGCCCGTTCCCCTCTCTCACACCCCTCCCTCCCTCGTCAGCTGGAAACCTTCTCAGCAAGTATGCTTCCTATTTCCATATCTTTTTGTGTGTGACTCATTGCTTTTAATTATGCTTTCTGGCCATATCATGGATTGGGAGTTTACTCTAACAATGGCCACTTAACAGTAGATACAGCACTAACGGAAATGGCATCCCTTCCACCAATAGCCATTTACTGCCAATAGTCCCTCATAGCCCCTCCCTACCCATGACGAAATATTGATGGCCCAGTCTTACACAAGTCTTGTGCACAATGGGTGCAGTGAGTTCATGAGCACAATGGTAGGTCGAGACATCTTTTTCTGAACATCTCGTCCTTGTCTGGCTCTTACTTTTTATCTACCTGTCTTCTTTGAAGTACCTTGAGCCTTGGAGGAGTTTATATAACAGTCTCACTTAGAACAGAGCATTCCACTATCATTTATTCTCAACACTTCAGATGGTATGGGTTTCTGTATTCATCACTGTCCTATGCAGTAAGAAACTTCTCTGATTTTATCTATGGATGTGAAGATGGGTATTTAGAAGTCAGTTTCACAACATAACTATTTAACAAAGCAATAATGATCATTTCCTTCTAGGGTCTATAAGTTCCCCAGTCACAGACTCTTGACCAGGTTGACAGAACCAGGTGTGAGTTATTTCCTATGGAGTTGTCCAAAAATTCAATCAAAAGTGGCTGGTTACCCTCCTAACGGCTGTACCAGTACTGCACGGTAGAGTGTGTTTACCTGGCAGGCCATTACTGTGGCTCCCAGGATTCACATTAGGAAGCCCATGGATAACTGTCTCTCCCAGCAATGTGCATAGCACCTCCTGGTATTATGAAGGGTAGTGAGTAAGGAGAAGCTTCCAGCTCAGCTGCAGCTTGCTTACTCTATGTCTTTCAACCACAGTGTACAGCATCTTCAGCAATAGGGTCTAATCATCAAGTTCACGTGGATAACCAAGAGCTACAGCAATAGCCTGTATTGTTTTGGGGAGCTTCAGGGACCCTCCTGGCCAAAAATGAAAAAATAATAAACAAAACAAAACAAAAAAATCATAAAAAGGCATCCCACACCTGGCACTAGGGTTTTCATTTAATAATCAATTGGTTTCTAAGAGGAACACTAGTCATACATTTAGGATACCTTTATACAAACTCTTTTATTTTGGATCATTACTTTTTATTAACTTTTTTTCATTTATTTTACATACCTACCACATTTCCCCTCCCTCCTCTTCCCCCTTTCCCTCCCCCAACTCCCATCTACCCCCTCCCTACCTACTCTTCTTCTGTCTCCATTCAGAAAGGGGCAGGCCTCCCATGGGCTTGAACAAAGCATGGCACATCAAGTTGAGGTAGGACAAATCTCTCTCTCTCTCTCTCTCTCTCTCTCTCTCTCTCTCTCTCTCTCT
>CABHPR010155682.1:0-13955 GCA_902168415.1 Peromyscus melanophrys | reverse complement strand
CTCTCTCTCTCTCTCTCTCTCTCTCTCTCTCTCTCTCTCTCTCTCTCACATACACACACACACACACACACACACACACACACACACACACACGCAAGCATGCACGCACGCACGCATAAAGGCTGGGCAAGGTAATCCAGCATGGGAAACAGGTTTCCAAAAGCCAGCTAAATGCCAGGGACAGGTCCTGATCTCACTGCTAGGAGCCTTGTAAATAGACGAAGCTACACAACTGTGACACACATGCAGAGGGCCTAGGTCAGTCCCATGCAGGCTCCCTAACTGTTGGTCTGGAGTCCATGTACTCCCAGGAGCTCAGGTCAGTTGTCTCTGTGGGTTCCTCCATCATGACATTGGGCCCTCTCCTCCATTTTTTTCAGGGGGACTCCTGGAGCTCAGCCCAGTGCTTGGCTGTGGATCTCTTCATTTGCTTCCATCAGTTACTGGGTAAAGGCTCTGTGATGACAGAGTAGTCTGTAACCAATCTGATTACAGTAGATGGCCAGTTCAAGCACCCTCTCAACTACTGCTAAGAGTCTTAACCCAGGATAGCTAAAATAATCATATATAATAAATGAACTTCCAGAGGTATCACCATCCCTGACTTCAAGTTCTACTATAGAGCTATGGTAATAAAAACAGCATGGTATTGGCATAAAAGCAGACATGTGGATCAATGGAACCCAATAGAAGACCCTGACATAAATCCATACACCTATGAACACCTGATTTTTGACAAAGAAGGCAAATTACACAATGGAAAAAAGAAAGCATTTTCAACAAATGGGGCTGGCATAACTGGATGTCAACATGTAGAAGATTACAAATAGATCCATATCTGTCACCATGCACAAAACACAAGTCCAAGTGGATCAAAGACCTCAACATCAAACCAGTTACACTGAACCTGATAGAATAGAAAGTGAGGAATAGCCTTGAACACATTGGCACAGGAGACTATTTCCTGAATAGAACACCAGTAGCACAGACACTAAGGTTGACAATAAGTGGGACCTCATGAAACTGAAAAACTTCTGTAAGGCAAAAGACAACCAATAAGGCAAAATTGCAACCTACAGAATGGGAAAAGATCTTCATCAACCCCACATCTGACAGAGGGCTGATCTCCAAAATATATAAAGAATTCAAGAAATTAGATTATATATATATTGGTCTTTTTGAGACAGGGTTTTGCTGTGGAGCTTTGGAGCCTGTCCTAGAACACCCTCTGTAGCCCAGGCTGGCCTCCAACTCACGGAGATCGGTCTGCCTCTGCCTCCTGAGTGCCAGGATTAAAGGCATGTGCTACCACCATAGATTATATTTTTAACAAGCTTACAACTGGTAGTTTTCCATATGGTTTTTTCTTAATGTATCTTAAGTTGTGGTTATCCCCACCTCCTCCTCTCATCGTCCTCCCTGCCTCCCTGCATAGAACTTCCTACCCCCAGAATACCTCTCCATTGACTCCCATGTCAGATTTTTTCTACTACCCCCTCTCCCTAAGGCTTATTTCTTTTCTTCTTCCGTGTGATGGCTCCCTTTATCTTTCTGACCTTTACTGCCACTCAAAGCTAGGCATACTACTCTAAAAATTCACACCTCGAGTGTACATATAAGGGAAATATACAGCATTTGTCTTTAGGCCCTACTACCTTTCTGTTACCTCACTTGGTTTCTAGCAAATTTTTTTCTTTTTTTTAAATCACTGAATAATATTCCATTGGCTGTATGCATCACATTTTCGTTATCTACCATCCATTGATGGACATCTAGACTGGTTACATTCCCTTAATACTGTGAGTAGAACCACAGTGAACAAGAGTATGATATCTCGGTTGTAAATATTGGATTCCTTTGGATAAATGCCTAGGAGCAGTATCGCTGAGTCACTGGACAAATTTTTAGCTTTTTGAGGAACTTCCACACTAATTTCTGTAGTGGACACACCAGTTTTTCTGCCTCTTCTTCAGCATTTGTAGTCATTTGTTTTATTAATAATAGTCATTCTGACTAGAGAAAAATGAAATTTCAAAGTAGTTTTAACTTTAATTTCCCAGTGGCTAAGAGTTGAATAGTGTTTAAAGTACCTGTTAACCATTTATGTTCCTTAATTTTGCAAATTCTCTGTTCAGTTTCATAGATCATGTTTTACTTTTACTCAAGTTGTTTTTTGTGTTTAGTTTTTAAAATTCTTTGTGTAATTTACACTCCAATTTTCTGTCTAACATTCAGCTAGAAAGAATTTTCTTCCTTTCTATAGACTCCATTGACAGTGTCCTCGGCAGAGGTGAGAGCAATGAGGAACAGAGTGGATTGCTATGGCCTCCTTCCTTATATGAACAAGGAGGTTCTGTGGAGGAGAACACGAGCTGAATGGGGACTGGGTGGGGGGTGGATTCTGAACTGACTTCTTTACATCCTAGAGTGATCAGGGTGGGGAGGCCAATGGTTTAGTGAACTCCCAAACCTCAGATAGTGGCCAGGAGTTGAGATGAATGTATAAGCAGACTTCCTAAACCTTGAATGATGAATTGGGGCTAGGGCCAAAATATAGATTCACTCCATACCTCAGATGATGAACTAGAGTTGGAGCCAAAGTTACTAACACAGTGGGCAAGTTCTGGATATTAAAATAAATTCTTAAGGATAAAGTACATGACATGAGAGATTATACAAATCCACATGAAAGGTCAGAGTGCTAGTAAAGATAATAATGCAAAGAATTGCAAAAAGGAAATAATCAACCTTAACAGACCGGGGCCTTAATTGCATTGGCTTAGTCCCTTAATCTTCACTATTGTCTACTGACTAGAATTAAACCAAAGGCCCTGCATGTAAGATACATAGGCCATAAACATTAGAGGACACAAATTACTGAGTGTCAACTTAAGGTCTGATTATTACAGATAACACACACAAAAATAAAGTTGAGTATTAGTTTAGGTATATTACTGTTCTTGAGTCTTTTCAATATGAATTTCCAGACAAAGGAGATGATAAAATACATTCACCATGGATTCTATATGAAATTTCAATATATGTTGAGTAGTCCTTAGGCAAGATGTAACAAAATATTTGTTTATATGTGGATTTTATTATTAGCATGATGCAAATATCCCTGAAAGTCTCTGTATGAAAAAACCTGAGTAACTACTGAATTAAAATCAACTTGTTGCCAGAAGGAATCTCACAAGTTTAGATAGTGAGAAAACCCACAAAATTATTTACAACAATAAACAAAGAAAGACAGCCTTTTAGGAATGAGAAAACCCAATAAATTAAGCATGCTAAAAAACGGTTTGAGATTTCTTGAGAAATCCATTTACTTAGAAAATACATTTTTCCAATGAGTGTGCTGTAGATATGACCAAATCAGTTTGATATAAATAAAATACTACCCTCATCTAAAAAGTATGACCTTATAGAATGAATTTACAAAAAGATGAATTTGTACACACACACACACACACACACACACACACACACACACACACACACACACACATACACACACACACACGGGGAGGGGGGAGCGAGTGAGCACTGAGGCATTTCATTTTAGAATTATATCTATGGCTAAAGTCATACCCTGCATGACCTCTAGTTCCCTTTGAATGACCAGCAGCCTCTAGGCTTTGCCTTTGACCACCTAATGGTACAGGCAGGTGTCTCTTGCAGCCCTGAATACCATATATAGTCAGTGGTTCTTCTGTCTCTCAACTTATTTCAGGCTGATATTTTCCACAATCTCATCACAGGGTGTGATGAATAACCAGCATTAAAGCATTCAGCATCAGTTTACTAGCCAGCTGCCAACTAACTATGATATCCATGCCTCATATATTAGTTTTCATTACAGAAGACCCCTGCTCCTATGTGTCATTTTTTTCTAACAGTCAGGCTGGCCAGGTGTGCTAACACAGCTCTGACTCCCCAGTCATAGGCAGCAGGTGGCTCTGTCCTTCACAGTAGGGCAAAGATCCAGGCTGATGAGGAAGCTACCATTTCAAATATTAACCAAGGGCAAAAGGTCTCTGGAGGGTCTCCAACTAACAATTAAATCTTCTTTCCAAAGAGACACAGCTCACTTTCCCTCCAAGGTTACATGACTTCAGGGAAACAAAGAAGATACAGGAATCATTCTCCTCTCATGTTCTCCAAAGGTAAATGTCAGAAATATTGTACGATCAGTATTGATGATTATTATAATAACCACCAGGATTTCCGAAATAATGATTCAATTCAGAGACCTTCTTTTTCCTCTGAGAGGAAAAATATGGGCAAATGTACACAGCAGGAGAAAAAAATTTTATGTTGAGTATGTTGCAGCTGGATTGAAATATGAGGGGCATAATGGAGAATAGGTGTATTTCAGTTTCACTTTAAATATATCATTTCATCTAGTCCCTCTACTGGACAAATCACAATATAATAATATCTTATGTCATTTAGCAAAATTCACATTCAAGTGTCAAGATTAATCATGGCATTTTCTTCTCCTTTAACTGACATATCTGCTGCCCCCTGCTTGCTGTGTCTGCCTCACAGAGAATTAGCAAATAATGTAGTTTAGAGGATTTTAAAGTCAGTCATATAACCCCAAGCATGATTGCCCCCCCTCGTCCCCGCCCCCGCAAACATTGCAAAAGGCAAAAACTGTCAGGAAAAAAACCACATCAATATTGGGTGATAGTATTGGGGTTAAAAGCTGGGCTTTTATTCTAGGGCTGAAGAGAAAGCTCAGTCAATAAAGACCACATGAGCTGGGCTCAATCTCTAGAATCTACATGAAAAAGTCAGGCACGATGGCTCATGACTGTAGTCTCAATACTAGAGACATGGAGGTAAGTAGATGCCTGACTCTCTTTGACCAGCCAGCCTTGCTTACTTGGTAATCTCTAGGCCAGCAAGAGATCCTGTCTCAAGAAAAAATATATGCAGAAGGTCATAAATAACATCTGTAACAACCCTCTGGACTCCATACACATGTGCATACATACCCACTCCACATGAACACACACACACACACACACACACACAAATGCAAATTCACACAATTGGGTATTCTAACATCTACATCAATAGTTTTTGGGTTTATACAACATTTGCTTTGATACATCAAGAACACGAGTAATGATTAGCTATTACAAAATATAATAAAGGCCCCAGAGATTTTCATTCATAACAGCAAAAGAAAAATGCTGAGTTGTAGCTTTAAAAAAATCTAAAAATAGTTTCTTTCAGTGGTACAGAAAATGAATGCAGAAATTTCCAAACAGAAATATTAAGAGAATATCAAACTGGGACACATACTCAGGTGTGCATGCAGACCTGCTTTGACAAAAGTGTGTGTATGGGGGGGGTGTTATCACAAATGGCCCCTGGAAATGATGACTTTTTATTTAATGCTAATGGGAAAATTGAACTTCTGTAGGAAAAATATATTTTTTGCTTAAGGCACATGCCAAAGTCAAGCCCAAGTATACTAAACACCCCAATGAGTAAAGTTAATCTCACATGTCTGGGAAAAAATATAGGTTATTATCCTTAGACTATCAGGGTGAAGAAGATTTCCTTAAACAAAGCAGTATGATTATAAAGAAAATACTGTTCCATCCATGCAATAAAATAAATCATAAAGTATTTCAAAACACACAACTCAGACAAGGAGAATCTTTATAGCTTGTTCAGGCAGCTAGTATAAAAAAATATCTAAAAATCAATAATGCACCAAATATGTATGAGTAATTCACCTGAAAGCAATAAGCATGTGAAAAGAAAATGTTCAGCCTCAATGGTAATCAGGAAAAATGCAAATTAAACCCAGTACTTTCTGTCACAGGCATGAGAAACAGTACCGAATTCTAGGGGAATGGATCTTAAGAAAGAATCAAGAGATAGCACTGCTAATGGCTAATATGACAAGAGAGATAAATACATATTCTGCTTTGATATTGTTTGCAGGCTCTTTTTGGCTTCCTTTGCTACATCAATTTTTTTCTTGCTATAAATAGTTCAGGGACAGACAGCAAAGGGGATATAATCAAAGCATGCCAGAAAATGATGTGTACTGCAGTCTTAAAGGGATCTTGAGGCTTGTAGCATCACTGAACTGACAGTCCTGCAGAAAACACACACCTACATAGGAAATATAGCCTGCAGGAAAGACAGTTCAGCATATAATTTAACAAGGTGCTAATTAGATGAACAACAACAAGAAACGAGCCAGGAAGATACCTTTGGAGTGTTTTTCAAATGCTGAAGGACCGGGATAAAATGCTAAGGGTTTTTGTACAAAGTCAATGTATTACTTACCACTCAGCTCCATCACTTTGTCAGTGTCAGTCAAGCCATGTGGGTCGATGGAGATTAGCTGGGCAGTTTTCAGATGAATTTGCTACATACTATATGTCTACATACTAGAGTAGATACCGAACAGTGGCTATTAGTGGATATTCACACATCAAACATCTTAACTAGAATGGTTAGAACAGGAGAGAATAGAATTTTTTTTTTCTCTCCAGGAAATGTCTGAGTCTAGTCTGGTCAAGCTGACTAACAGGTATAGCATTATGGGTGTGCTGTGGAGTTTAACCCAGCATTGTCAGACTTCTTATATAACATGGCTTCTTTCAGGTCAAGGTTAAGGTAAAACTGCCAGCTTTCTGTGACTATTCTTGAAAATTAGTACCACTGCATCCCACTAAGAAGAAGGGGGATGGTCATGACTATCTAGTGGCTTTTAACTGTCAACTTGACACAGCCTTAAGTCACCTGAGACAGGGGTCTCAATTAATGGATTGCCCAGTCCAGACTGAACTGTAGGCACATCTGTGGGGATTGTCTTGACTGTTAATTAGTGTAGGAGGGCCCAGCCCACTGTGGGCAGCACCAGTCTCTGGGCAGGAGGGAGCAATGTAAGAAGGGTAACTAAACATGAGCTAGAGAGAATATCAGGGAGCAGTGTTCTGCTTCAAATTTTCTGCTTCAAGTTCCTGCCGTGACTTCCCTCAATGATGGACTGTAACCTGTAAACTGAAGCAAATCTATTCCTCTCCTAAGTTGCTTTTGGCCAGAGTGTTTTGTCATACTAACAGAAAGGAAACTAGAACACTGCTATGAAAGATGACTTCACTCCCAGAGGTATGTTATAAAATGATTATGGCAGAGCCTGCATCACTGTATGTCATTGTTATCTGTAAATAGTCAGCCAGGACTTCAAACTTGCTTTGAAACATGGCGTGCATGGGCACAGGCCAGAACCAGTCTCCATGGGTGCCAATATGGGAATATTAAAACTATTCATCCTATTGAGGACCTACCCACTTGTCTCTTTCCAGGTATCAGGGAATCACTCAATGTCAATAAAACCAGATACACAGATTCAAATCAATTCTGTGGGATCAAATGGATTAAAGGACCTTCAGAATTATTACGTGCCTTATAAAATTGCAGCCTAGGCATCACTCTATTCACATTTTATTTCACTGAAAAGCCATTAATAAGCCCTAGTGTAGATTTCATTTTGATGCTTAAAATTGTTTATTTTTGAAGTGTTTTCAAGCAAATAGCTAACTATGAATCCAAGCTAATAGTATGTAATACATAGGCTACGCTTTACAATCCATTTATAAATTCCATTGGGAAAGTAACTGCCATGTGGTGGTGGCTCACACCTTTAGTCCCGGCAGTTGGGAGGGAGGCAGAGGCAAGTGGATCTCTGTGAGTTCAAGGCCAGCCTGGTCTACAGAGCAAGTTCCAGGACAGGCAGGACTAAACAGAAACTCTGCCTCAAAACACCAAATTTAAAAAAAAAAAACAGAAAAAGAAAAAAAGATAAAGGAAGTAACCATTCTTATAAGTCGCCATAATTCCAATCCATTAGTCTTTTTGTCCTCAGACTCACTCTTTTCCATATGAAATTCAAATATTATATTCCAATGTTTAGCTACCCAATTTAGGTTTGAGGCATTGCCATCTTTTCACTCTGACCTCTGTTGCCAGGAAATTCTGAGTTTAAAATAATATGTATTGCTTAATTTGTAGGGTTTTTCTTTTTTTGGTGTTAAGGATGTGTTCTGTGTATTATAAAAGACTATCTTGTAATTTTTTCCTGATAATGCTTGATATAAAGTTCTATCTTCAAATTCTCCCTTCCTTTGTCTAAGGCACACATGGAAAAACTAACATAATATCCACAATATCAAAGCACTATAGAGACTTTTTGTTCTTTTTCTGGCACAAAGAAGATTCAAATGATTTTTATCAGTCTCTTCGTGTGTTTATGTAGCTCAAAACTATTTCTCAGAGAAAAATAATGGGTTTCAAAATAAAAGGCAACTCTATCCCTGCCTGTCACTTACATGCAGCTAAGGTGGATGGATTAACCCTTGCAAGCACAGGCAGCAAGGAGGAATTCCTGTGATTCCACATCCTTATCCACTGTTGATTTTGCTCGGGTTCTAAAATGGCATTTTAGTATTAACTGTGGTGGATGGAAAATCTCAGTCTAATGTAGCTGAATATTAATGAGAACCTACACATATTTTAATAAAATATAGGAAAATCCTTATCCAAATGATTTTATACTGTAATTTTTAAAGCATCTTTAAATGCATCCACACTTTTAAAAGCATCCACACTATCTTAAAGGAATGTGCCTTCAGATACAACTGCTATATTTGGCTACTTATAGCCCTATGAGAAGCCAATATTCATGAATAATTCTAAATAACTCAATTCACTTGCCCTGCCCATGTCATCCACTCCAGAAAAGGCAAACCATAGATTGATAGATTCATTTTTGAAACATCTTGGAAGATGCAAAAGTAATTTTGCAACCAAATGGGGAAAATAATTTATCTTTCCATCATGGGACTTACAGGTCCTTCATGCCCATTCAGAAGAAGACACAGCATCACCACTTAAAAGTTTTCTCATTTGGGAAGTACCACGTCCTTCAGTGTGGTGGAAGTTGTCACAGAAACAACCATAATTACAAGAGACATGGTTATTGGGGAGAATAATATTTACTTTAATAACTTCCCCCACATCTTCCTCATAGAGGAGCTAAGTCAGAAGCAAGTTTTCTATTTCAAGACTGTGCAAAGGCTATAGACCTCAGCTTTCTGCTCCCCAGAGTCACTTTTTATTTTTAACACATGTTGATGTTTAGCTGCTTAGCTTAAATCAGTGCCCTGAATCCTAAACTTGTTTCTGAAAACTCCGGCTTCTTGAATCACCTGCTAGAGATAAGCGGATAAGATTTTTTTTAAGTGTGTGATTTAACAGAATAAGTTGCATCTAGAAGGAAAATACCCATGATATCTATCTCCCAAGGTGAGTAATTATTTTCGATCATATTTATCCTTTGTGTATTCAGAGTTAAAAGAGAATCTTGGGAGTATAACAGGAAGAGGTGCTTGTAAATACCTCATTCATTTTCTCATTCTGAATTTTTTGCTTGTCATTTCTCTACTCAAGTGTTGTCTCTTCCTTTCTCGATAATAGTTGTAGCTTTTTAACTTCTTGATGACCTTAACTCTGTAACTTTGTTTCCATGACAACTTCATAAATATCTTAAGAGTTGTGTCTAGTGTTCAAATTATTCCCACAGACTTATTTTTAAGTAGATTATGTTCATTCATAATATATTAGTTTGGTTTGATACTCTTATACTATATTTTAACATTCACATCTATACAAATAAATATACCTATTTTAAATTGTATAACCTCAGAGATATGAACATATCACAGATATTCACATTCCTAATATTTAGTTTTTAATACTTTATCCTGGTTTCTTCTAAAGATTATTTATAGCAACTTTCAAAATATGTAGAGTCTGAATTAGTTATACATAGAGTATAATAGATTAATGAAAATAATTGTTATGTATTAAATAATGATTTGTAAAAATGAAACGATTAAACAAAAATCAAGAGAAGCTAAAGGCCCCAGAATACAGGTGAAGTCTGTAAGCACACTGGCTTCTGCAAGTCAATCCTAAAGATGCTGCTAACAAAGATGCTCAATGGAAACTCCATCATCCCTCTGACTGCTCAGAAGCAGCTCTCCCAAGGATCACAAAGTAGATCCATGTATAACACTACACCTTTTCTTTTTGTGTGTGTGTGATGGACATGACTTTATTTTTTTTTTCCATTTTATGTACCAATCACAGACCTCACCTTTTCAACATGTCTGTACTACAGCGTGTAGGCTTCATCTTGTTTTATGTTACGAACCCTAATTAAGACACAGTAACTTCTGTGGAAAACAGTGTTTCAGGAGAAATGATTCTGTGGTGGTGTCAGAAGAATGGGTCTCTGGTTCAACTATCTCCAGGTTAATGGAGAGACAGAATTTAGACACCCAAGGGAGATAGGACTAATCACCTCAGATTTAAAGGTATCATTTCACTCAATTAGAACCTCTGCTAATGCCTATTGTAAGCAAAGCTGAGACTTTCAAGAAGGGTCCCAAATGACCTTAGATGTTTCCTGATGGTAAGTCACACGTACTTTAAATTTCTCCAAGAAACACAAACAAAACCTCGTGGCCCTGGATCAAGCAAATTTCTATTTCAACTACCAAGATGAACAGACCCCAAAAGTCTCTTCTTGCTTCCCACCTGGACCAATAACTACAGCCTATAGTCATATAAATGTCAACCAATCAAGAATAAGCATGGCTACAACTTTAATTTATGTAAAACCAATCACTAAGGATTGAGTGTGTTTGCATCCTTTGTTTGTCTGAGAGGGTCTGAGTATGAACCTAAGTAGGAACTTCATCGATATAAAGCTATTCTCTTCCTTTGTGGCTATACAGCACATACTTTTTGTGTATGTGATAAAGGTAATACGTTCCAGTTTTCCAAGATTTTTCTTTTTGCAAAAAGACTCCCTCAGTAATTCTATGCTTTAATATCTTTAAATTTTGCAAATTTGGTGACCTTCTATGTAAATACAAAAATAACCCAATGATGGGAGATGAAGTGAGTGAATAGTGTTTCTGATTCTGTATGTACCCATACTGAGCAATAAGGAGAATAATTTAAAATATTTATGCTTTTAGTTTTGAAGGGTGTATTTATTTGTATCCCAACAGGGTGATATTATTACATTATTATATTTTTCCAGAGCTGAGGACCGAACCCAGGGCCTTGTGCTTGCTAGGCAAGCGCTCTACCACTGAACTAAATCCCCAACCCCTTATTACATTATTTTTAAACAATTCTCAAAAACAAAAGCATAGATGTATACAATGTGTTAGAACTTTTTTATGGTTGTGATAAAATACCTTGACCAAAGGCAAGTTAAGGAAGAAAAGATTTATTTTAGCTTATAATAATTTATTTTAGCTTACATAGGGGATAAAGCCCATCATAGTGGGGTAATCATGGCAACAGGCAGACATAGAGGCAGGATCGAGAACCTGGCTGATCACATTTTATGAACACACAGGAAACAGACAAGGAGAACAGGAAGTTGTATAGCCTAGTTATACAACTTCAAAGCTAGCAGAAGTGACACACTTCTTCCAGCTAAGCACCTCCTAAAGATTCTATGACCTCCCCCAAACAGTCCCACCAACCAGGGACCAAGTATACAAATGCATGAGCCTATAGGGGCCATTTCTCACCCAAGCCACCACAACCAGGATTGGGATGATAGAAATGTTTTCCCCAGGTATCTTTGTCTCTTGGTCAAATGTTTAATTTACATCAAGGAGTCTTCCTTGCTCACTTTCCAAAACAAATGGACTTTAAATGTTTCCTCCCTGAGTTGATCACTTCCTGTTCATCTGGTACTTTTAAACTGCCTAGCCCATAGAATACATACTTTTAATTATAAACTTCAAGTCCTTCCAGTAAGTGCAATGTCCCAGGAAGGTCCAGCTTACATTGTTCTTGAACTCAAGGCTACACTTTCCCTTCAGTCTTTCCATATGACTTACTACCATGACGAGTCAGCCTTGCTCGTTTTACTCATAGTATCTTTCCCTACATAGTCCTTACCTCAAGCTAGCATGGTGCAGAACCTGCCTTTCATTAATCATAGCCAATTTGAATGATCTAATTTAATTAACAGGTGAAGGCCATGCTAAATAGTTTCATCATGTGGGGCCAGCCTTAGATCTTGACTTGGGTTATTCCATAATGTTGCTTTTTCATTTTCTTGACCTAAGAAGATGTCACACTTTTTGAAATATTTACCCCAAGTCATGACCTTCTCAATGAGTGTTTTTATTTTCCAAGTATAAGGAAAAATAAGCATCAAAATGAGTAGAGGACAAAGTCAGAACGCATGGCCTTTATTCTCATGCTGTAATTGGAGACTGCATCTAAACAACATGTGACTCATCTGATGACTAAAGAAATACATTCATTTGTTATGTTATGGTTTTTATGAGTTAGGAATCTGGGCTCAGTTTAATTAGACTCTCTCCCTTAGGGCTTCTCACAAGGCTGTAATCAACTTGTCATCTAATACTGTGATTCCCTCATGAAGTCTAACCTACAAAAAGATCAGCTTTTGAGCTCATTCATGTTGTCACTGTTAGAGTCTCATTCCCTTTTGAATACTGATCTGAGAGCCTTCATTACTAGAGCACTGGTAAAGGTGATCCTCAGTTCATTGTTGTGGAGGCCTCTCTAACAACACAACTTGCTTGGTCAGAGTCAAGTAGTTACAGAACAGATAACCAATTGTCTTTGCCATATTTTCTTAGTTTGATGCAAATGACTATGCCAGCCTATGTTCACAAAGGGCTTCTGTGTGGCAGAAAGATCACCAGAGATCATCTTAGAAACTGCTTGTTGAAGTATCATTGTAACAAAAAACCCCAACATTATAGATGTCCATGTCCATTATCAGCTTATGGAAGCTTGGTCAGTGGGCAAGTGGCTGCTTCACACAGGAGAACATCTGTTTCTATAGAGGCAGCAAACACAGTCTGGGCCAGACACAAAACCACAAGCTTTTATCTGTTTGGGCAGCATTACAGAGCTGGCTGCTACCAGTCCACTTTTCCTAAATTGACTTGGCTGGGGCAAGAATTAGATTTCATAGAGAATCTTTGCACATAATGGCCTTTTAGATATTATATGAAAGGGTAACCATGGCCCTGTAATTTATTCCTCCCTCCTCAGGGATCCCTGAAGACGTTTGACCCTGACCAGAATTCTTTGCAAATATCGACTGATCCAATATACTAACTGAAAGATAAATGAGGGTCCTGAAAGGTTTTGCTGTGCACTGATTACTGATCTGGAAATGACCTCAGCATCATATCCTAGTTCATTTAGATTGTTTATATTAAATCAAGGGCTGGGATGACACATGCAAGTTATACATACAGCTAGAACAAAAGTAGGTGTCCAGCACAACTCTAGAAGTCACAGTCCTCCTGACTAACTTTTCTGATGCATTTGCCCAAATCCAAAGCCATGTATGTTGTATGGAAAAGGATCCTATGGGTTGAGCTCCCAGATGCTGTACTTATAATGGCTCCTGCTTAGCATCTGCTAGGAATTATACATAAAACTGGTGCTGGCTGAGCTGGGGCAATCTTTCAGAAATAGAAGTAAGAATAAAGATTGGTTAAGTAACAACTCAAGTGAGGAGTTTATTTTACAATGACTTTAAATGAGATTTAATTATCGTACAGTGATATACACACAAGTCATTGATAACATTTTTGTGATATAACCTTGAAACTTGAAAGATAAAACATGAACTCTTGGTTATGATCCCCCATGTCCTAAAAAAATTCTTCTCAAATTCACTGCATATGATTTAGCATAGGTAAGCACAGTTCCAATGAAAAGAAATCTGATATGGCAAGGAACGTATGTACAGAAAGGCTGAATTCAAACAATATCTGAGTTTAAAATAATCATTTTAATGTTAAATCAGTGTGATATTTGCTCACTCAGCACTCAGT
>CABHPR010155680.1:0-21299 GCA_902168415.1 Peromyscus melanophrys | reverse complement strand
ACACACACACACACACACACACACACACACACACACACACACACACAAATTTCCTCTCTTGAGGGAGCCATGCACTGTGGGTGTCAAAAGTTGCCTTTACTGCCCAGCATTGTGATCATCAGAGTTTAGGTTCTGTGGTGGGGTCTTGCTTTCTCATTACTGCTATGAATTATTGTGCAGGGACGGGGAAACGGGACCACCAAGGGTATCCTGTGTGTGCAGGGAAACATGCTGGGTAGATGCAGCTGTGGGCTGGGCAGATGCATGCCATGAGGGCATGGCAGCAGTAGCCAGTAATTCACAACCCAGACGCTGCATCCATGTGGAGAGTTTATTATAATAGAAAGAGAAAGAGAAAGATAGAAAAGAGAGAGAGACAGAAAAAAAAGAGAGAGACGGGGAGAAAGGTCTAGGATGCACACCTTGTGGGAAGAAAAGCAGAAGAGAGAGAGGAAGGGGGGAGTTTTCCTTAGAATAAGGCTTTTATGTCAGGACACAGGGCAGCGCCGAGGGGTGGGATTTCAAGGGGCGGATCAGAATATTAATGATTACCACCGCCCATTTTTCATGTATACTTTTCTACACTTCCTATTGATTCCTGATCCTGAAATTGTTTTTCTGCTTTATTTAGCCAGAGTTGACACTGTTTGTTTGCAACCAAGAATCTAAACTTGTGTAGTGCTTTGAAAGAAAATGGCCCTCATAGGCCCACAGGGGTGGCGCTATTAGGAGGTGTGGCCTTATTGGAGTAGATGTGGTCTTGTTGGAGGAAGTGTGTCACTAGGGGTGGACTTTGAGGTTTCAGATGCTCAAGCCAGGCCCAGTGTGTCTCAGTCTCTTCCTGCTGCTGTCAGGTCCAGATGTAGAACTCTCATCTACCTCTCCAGCACCATGTCTGCCTGTGTGCTGCCATGCTTCCCACCGTGATGACAATGGACTAAACCTCTGAACTATAAGCAGGCTCCATTAAATGTTTTCCTTTATAAGAGTTGCCATGGTCATGGTGTCTCTTCACAGCAACAGAAGCCCCATTTAAGACACTTTGTAACTAAAGACATACAACCCTGTCTTAGTTACTGTTCCATTGCTGTTAAGAGATACTGCGAACAAGGCAACTTATAAAAGTAAACATTTAACTGTGGGCTTGCTTATAGTTTCAGAGGGTGAGTTCATGACCATTGTGGTGGGGAGAATGGCAGGAGGTAGGTAGGCATGTTGCTGAAGCAGTGGCCGAGAGCTTACATCTTATCCGCAAGCAGTAGGCAGAGAGAGAAAGAGACTGTTCCTGGCATGGGCTTTCAAACCTCAAAACCTACCCCTAAGTGACACATCTTCTTCAACAAGGCCAACCTCCTGAATGCTCCAAGAACTATTCCACAAACTAGGGACCAAGCATTCAAACGTAAGAGCTTATGGGGCCGTTTTCACTCAAGCCACCACGTTCCATTCTTTGGCCCCAATGGTCCTGGTAGCCATATCATAGACATTTTTGTGTAACTCCAGAAGTCTCCACGGTCTTCACAGTCTCAACACCGTTTCAAAGTGCAAAGTCTCTTCTGAGCCTCGAGGCAATCTCTTGACTGTGACCTTCCGTAAAATCAAAAGCAAATTGCATACACCAACATCCAATGACACAGAGTATCCATTACCATTCCAAAAGGGAGTGAAGGGAGCCTGGCAAGGAACTACCAAAGCAAGACTGAAACCCAGGAGGACCAGCTCCAACTTCTGTAACTCTATGTCTGCTGTCAAAGGGTTTAGATGGCTTTTAGGATCTCCAACTCCTTCCAGCTTTGCGCTCTCTCTCTCTCTCTCTCTCTCTCTCTCTCTCTCTCTCTCTCTCTCTCTCTCTCTCTCTCTCTCTCTGTCTCTCTCTCTCTCTCTGTCTCTCTCTCTCTCTCTCTCTGTCTCTCTCTGTCTCTCTCTCTCTCTCTCTCTCTCTCTCTCTCTCTCTCTCTCTCTCTCTCTCTCTCTCTCTCTCTCTCTCTCTCTCTGTCTCTCTCTCTCTCTCTCTCTCTCTCTCTCTCTGTTTCCATGCCCTGTTTGCATTTCTCCTTAGCAGGCATACCATGGCTCTGGCATCTCTAACATCTTGGGGTCACTTTCGAGGCTTTAAAAAGTGACCTTTCTGGGCCACCATGCAAGGACTCCCCTGCCACACGCCTGGCCTCGGGGGCTTTCCTTAGCCAAGGAGGAAGTTTCCACAGCCGCTTTACTCCTGTATTCGTACTGATAAAGCCAGAACCAGGTGGCTGAAGCTGCCCAGCACTGCAGCCTGTTTGGAATGGAAGCTGGCCCCTTCCTTGCATGACATTTCATGTCCTGTGACTTGTTGATGCTTTCCTTTGGGGTACACAAGCTTTCCTTTTTGTGAGTTGTAGATTAGCTGAGTAGGATATTAGCCTGAAGGTACCACTCCCTTTATCCCATTTAGCATCAGGTCTGTCTTTAAACTTCTCATCTCCTTGAGCACAGGACTGACTCCAGCATTACTTTTCCTGGTGCTCTTTTTCTCCTCACATGTACTTTTTTTTTTTATCTCTTTTTGTCCCACTTTCTCTTTTTCATTATAGATCTGTGTAAGAGTGACCACTAATAACCACAGGACACGGTCAATACTAAGTCATCTTGAAATCTCCTAGATGTTAGTCCAGACTCTTCAGTTTAGCCTCTGGAAGAGTCTCAGGACAAGGGTAATAAACAGCAACATTCCTTACCAAAATGTCACGAAAATAGTCTCTCTCTAGCCCACTCGCTAATATTACTCACCTCTGAAACCTCTTGAGCTGGGCTGCCATAGTCCACATTACACTCAGCACTACTGTCTTCCATGCTCCAGGGGATGGCCCGTTAAGCCCTGCTTACAGCATCCATCCTCTGCCCTAATACGAAGTCACAAAGTCCACATTCCCCTAACAAGCAGCATGAACAGGCCTGTCACAGCAAGATGACACTCCCTGGCACTAACTTCTGTCTTAGTTACCATTCTATTGACATGAAGAGACATCATGACCAAGGCAACTTATATAAGAAAGAATTTAGCCGGGCAGTGGTGGCGCACGCCTTTAATCCCAGCACTTGGGAGGCAGAGCCAGGCGGATCTCTGTGAGTTCGAGGCCAGCCTGAGCTACCAAGTGAGTTCCAGGAAAGGCTCAAAGCTACACAGAGAAACCCTGTCTCAAAAAACCAAAAAAAAAAAAAAAGTATTTAATTGGGGGCTTGCATACAGTTTCAGAAGGTGAGTCCATGACCATCCTAGGAGGGAGAATGGCACGAGACAGGCTGGCATGGCACTGGCACAGTAGCTGAGGGTTTATATCTTATCCACAAGCAGTAGACACAGAGAGAAAAAGACTGTGTCTGGTGTGGGATTTTAAAACCTTGAAGCCCACACCCATTAACATACCCTCTTCAACAAAGCCACACCGCCTCCAACAAGACCACGCCTCCCAGCCCTTCCTAGACAGTTCCACCAACTGGGAAACAAACATTCAAATATATGAACCTATGGAGATCATTCTAATTCAAATCACCACACACCAGACCTCAACCTCAACCCCAACACTATCCCTAACCCCAAAACCGATCCAAACCCCAAAGCAACACCTACTCAAACACTAACTCCCACCCCAACCATTGCATTAACACCAACCTCAACCCTAGCCACAACCGCAACCCTAACGCCAATTTAACCCTAACCTCAAAGTAAGAGGTTACCTTTTACATGCTTATTGATTTTCAAGGTCCTTTGTTAGGAACTTCCCATTCATATTCTTTGATCATCTTTGTTGTTGTTGTTGGGAAATGTACGTTTTTCTTATCGTTTTGTAGAAGCTCTTTGTATATTAACTGAGAACCCCTTATAATCTCTGTATATTATAAATCTCTTCTGGTTTGGGCTTTTCATTTGCCTTTTGTAGCTAGACATAACAGATTTAAACAAACTGGATAAATAATCACCCTTCGCTGTCTTTTGTACATTTCCTACATCTGTGTAAACATTAGGTCCTGTTTTTCACATTTAGATCTTTGATCCACCTGGAATGGAAGGTGTTATTCGTGTGTAGTGTGAAATAGCAATCTTATTTTACCCATACGGTAACTGTATGGGTAGCCATATGAATGTTTATAAAGAGCTGGAAATTAGGAGCAAATTTTTATAGTTTTAGTAGGAATAGATGAAAGACACTAACTTTACTTTCATAAGAACTTCATAAAAAAGGATCCAGGCATGGGGGCACATACCTATAATCCCAGCCATGGGGAAGCAGAGGCAAGTGGCTCCCAGGGAGTTTAAGCCCAGCCTGATCTACATATCAAGTTCCAAGCCACCCAGGAACTACATAGTAAGACCCTGTCTTAAAAAAAGAAAGGAAGAGAGAGGAGAGAAAGAGAGACAGAGAGAGACAGAGAGAGACAGAGACAGAGAGAGAGAGAGACAGAGAGAGAGAGAGAGAAAGAGAGAGAGAAAGAGAGAGAGAGAGAGAGAGAGAGAGAGAGAGAGAGAGAGAGAGAGAGAGAGAGAGAGAGAGAGAGAGAGAGAAACAGTGCTACCATGTGATCTAGCAATACCACTTCTGGGTATGTTTTTGTTAGGGTTATCATTGCTGCGATGAAACACCGTGATCAAAAAGCAACTTGGCAAGGAAAGGGATTATTCTGCTTACACTTCCACATCAGTGTTTATCATCAAAGGAAGTGAGAACAGGAACTCAAGCATGGCAGGAACCTGGAGGCAGGAGCTGATGCAGCAGCCATGGAGAGGTGCTGCTTTCTTGTTCCTCGTGGCTTGCTCAGCCTGCTTTCTTCCAGAACCCAGGACCACCAGCCTAGGGATGGCACCACCCACAATGAGCTGGGCCCTTCCCCATCAATCACTAATCAAGAAAATCTTCTATAGGCTTGCCTACAGCTTGATATTGTGGAGGAATTTTTTCAGTTGAGGTTCCCTCCTCTCAGGTGACTATAGCTTGTGCCAAGTTAACATAAAACTGTCCAGTGTAGGGTAAATATCCCCAAAGAAATGAAATCTGGGGTTGGGGATTTAGCTCAGTGGTAGAGCGCTTGCCTAGAAAGTGCAAGGCCCTGGGTTCGATCCTCAGCTTAAAAAAAATGAAATCTGCATTTTGAAGTAATATCTAAACCTCCATGTTCATTGCATCCTTGTGTACAGTAGCCAAGATATAGGAATGGCCCAAATGTCCATCAACAGATGGATGGATAAAGAAAATGTGAGATGCACACAGACATACTATAATGCTATTCAGCCTTTTAAAAGAGGGGCATCATGCCATTTACATAGTGATGAATAAGCCTGGAGGACATTATAATAAGTGAAATAAGCAAAACTTTGGTCTTCAAATGTTTGCTTTAAGTACTCACATTCTCCCTGCGTCTATAGGCCATCCTCTAACAAGCTGCCTGTACCCTACACACCCATGCTTCTCAGGATTAGAGAACCTGCCGCAGGGTGTTGCTGTCCAAGGCGGGTTTCCAGACAACATCAGCATCCCTTGTATCCCTGGCTGGAAATGAAGCATCCTCGCTCACTCCAAACCTGAAACTGGAATCATTTTAACTGACCCCCTGGGGAGTTCTATGCACATCAAAGTCTGAGGAGAGCCGGGCTACACCAGTTTCCTTGTCCATGGAATAAAAGTACCTATTACTCCATATTTGCTTCAGTTGGATTAAGGTTTATTTCAAAAGTGTTGTCTTTTGTTCTGTGATAAAAGCAAAACAAAACCACCAGCCACATCTTCACCTGGTTATAGTTATTTTTAATCTCTTCTAGGACACGTTCCCAGTGGTCTCAAATGCCACCCTGACCAGGAGCACCTGATCTATCCCCTGGGCTGCACTATCCTCATCCAGGCAATAAATAGTAACGAGCAGAAATTCCTACACGGCCATGGTAACAATGTCTCCTGTCTGGCCATCTCCAAGAAAGGAGATTATATCGCCTCTGGACAAGTCACTTTCATGGGGTTCAAGGTGAATGAGATGGAGAGAATTCACTGGACGCTTACTTAGAGGTGCCTCTCTAGAAGAGCTGCCGGACTTGGGCTTCCTAGCTCCATGTGCTCACGTGCGCGCCCTTCTGTCATCCCTTGCTTTCTCTTGTTTTCAGCCCATCAAGCTGCTCCTAAAAGACCCTGGTGTCTTTGCACCAGACACCATGCCTTGTGATGGCAAACCCTTAGCTTAAATCTGCTTCTGCCTTGATGCTGTCTGTCATGTTTCTACTGCATGATCTGATACAGGGGAGTGGCATTATTGAGTGTGTCTCACCAAGAGAGGTTCTCCTAAAGCCTGTCTAGGATCTGACGTTGTATTCTTGCCTCTCAGGCAGACATCATTCTGTGGGACTATAAGAAGAGGGAGCTGATTGCTCGGCTGTCACTGCACAAGGGTAAAATTGAAGCCCTGAGCTTTTCGCCCAATGATTTGTACCTGGTTTCACTTGGAGGCCCAGATGATGGAAGGTAATGAATGAGACCTACTTACACGCTTTCTTTCTTCCTTTTATTGATTTTTTTTTTGAGGTGGAGGAGTGTTTTGTTTTGCTTAGTTTTAGACAGTTTTTCTCTGTGTAGCCTTGGCTGTCCTAGAACTCACTCTGTAGACCAGGCTGACCTCGAACTCACAGAGATCTCCCTGCCTCTGCCCCAAATGCTGGGATTAAAGGCGTGCGCCACCACTGCCCGGCTACTTACATGTTTTCTACCAGGTGCTACAGATATCAAGTATATTAGCCCTTCCCAGGTCCTCTGTTGGTCTATCCACATCTGAGGGTGTTGCTATATATGAAAGGCCATGAGAAAAAGTCACTTAGAAGAGTGGTCCTCAGCTCTGCTGCCAAGTGGACATCACCTGACCAGCTCCCTGCTGCCAGGACCCAACTACAGAGAGACTGACTTGATTAGTCTGGGCTCTAGGAGTCATAAAACCTTCCTGGATGATACTGTGTGCACCTACATTCAAAGACCAATGCTGTCAAAGACATCGTGACCATGGCCATGATAACAGTCATTATCAAAGACAAATGTGCTTTGAGTACGTACTGTGGGACAAGTGTGTGCTGAGAACTTTAACTGCAATAGCTCATCTGAGCCTCAGACCTATTCTTTAGAATGGAAGCCATTGGTGCCCAATGACAACTGAGCAAGTGAAGGCACTAGTGGATAAGGGACAGTGACTGGTGACTCTAGAGGTGATATTTTTGCCTTGCCCCACAAGTCATGATCTTTGCCCTTGGATGGACTCGTGATGTCTGACAGAGAACATCAATAAAGAGAAACTGGAAGAAATATAGGTGCATCAAAAAACATCATTTTCAGGCAGGCCTGAACTATGTAGAAAAAAAAAAAGACAGCATTAAATTGGGAAGGACGATCAATGAAATACATACTCCTGTTTACATGTTAAAGAACATAGGCAGTAGAGAATAATATATGATTTGTGTAGACTCTACCAGGTATATTTCCACAGCTGTCAAGTATCTGGGCCTTTCCACCCAATCCTCCCAACTCAGTGGTAGAGGGAAGACAAAAACTCCAGTTAACAGTGATGAACATTCTCTGTTACACAATCCATACACAATTTTCTACATACACAGTTTATATTTTGCAACTAATCTATTAATTTTTTTTATCAACATTATCATATTATTTTTGTTGTAATGTAGCTCAGTCTTAGTTACTTTTCTACTGCTGTGATAAAACACCATGACCAAGGCAACTTATAAAAGAAAGTGTTTGATTTGGCGCTTACAGTTTCCGAGGGTTAGAGTCATGACCATCATGGCGAGGAGCATGGCATCAGGCAGATGGGCATGGCACTGCCACAGAGCTCACTTCTTGAGACAAAAACCACAAAGTCAAGAGGAATGCTGGGAACGGTTTGAGTCTTCTGAAACCTCAAATCCTACCCCCTAATGACACACCTCCTCCAACAAGGCCACATCTTCCAATCCTTCCAACACAGTTCCACCAACTGAGGACCCAGTATTTGAAGATAGGAGCCTGTGGGGGCCATCTTATTCAAACCCCCATGAGTTTTCACTCAGAACATCTATGTATATCTGTTCTTTGCAATGGCTGTGGAATTATGCCGTACCCATGTGCCACAAATTCAAATTGACCAACTCACTACCCATTGCAGATGTGCTCCATTTATTTAAAAATTTAAACTCATTTCTAAACAAATTAAAGCTATGTTTGACTGAGATTTATAAAGAAACTGCTGTTGGAAAAAGACCTATAATTCAAAAATGTGAATTCCCTATGCCTTCCCTCTCATTCCCCTCACTATAAAGGGTTCTATTGGCTGAAGGCTTTAACTAATATTATTTATTAATTTTTTAGTTAATGCTTGAAATAATGGGTTTCATTATGACAGTTCCATATACATATCTCATTGTACATTGTTCAAGTTCATCTCCTCACAGCCTCCCTTTGCCCTCCCTGCTATTTTTATTGCTTTACTCAAATGTGTTTCTCTCTTTTAAAAATTATTTACTTATTTGTTTGTTTATATGTCTATGGATGTTTTGCCTGAACATATGTCTGTGCATGGCAGAGGCCAGAAGAGGCCATCAGATCTCCTGGAACTGGGGTTATAGCCAGTTGCGAGCTGCCGTACGGGTACTAGGAATTGAACCCTGGTCCTTTGGAAGAGCAACCAGTGTTCTTAACTGTTGAGCCAGCTCTCCAGCTCTGAGACATATTTCATATAATATAAAATACATTCAGACAAGGTATACAGTTGGTTGGCTTTTAGTGTATTTACAGAATTTGAAACCCCCCCCCCCCACTACAGGCAACTTTATTTCTAGCACCCCAGAAAGGAAGACCACAAGCTGTTAGTAGTCATTCCACATCCTTCCTCTCTCCAGCCCCAGGCAATCACCATGCTCCCTTCTGTCCCGGTAGAGGCGTCTGCTCTGGCAATTCCACATAAATGGAATTGTACCATCATTTATTTATTTATTTATTTATTTATTTATTTATTTATTTATTTATTACCAAATTCTTTCCCTAAGCTCAGTGTATCCAAGGCTTGCCCATTTGTGACATGCTATCAGTATAAATAATATTCAAATTATATTGTATGGATAAAGCACACTTTTGTTATCCATGCAACAATTGATGGACTTTTGAATTATTCCGTGTGTTTGTGTGTGTGTGTGTGTGTGTGTGTGTGTGTGTGTGTGTGTGTGTGCATGCTGAGGGTTGAACCCAGGGCCTGAAACATGCTAAGAACATGTTCTAGCACTTCACTTCCAGCTCGCATGGCCACTCTTAAGGCATTATTGATTATATAATAATTATTAATAATTCATAGTGCTGTGAACATATATACATATATGCTTTTGTGTGGAAATGTATTTCTTTTGAGTATGAAGCATTTGGGTTTGTCTTGCTTAAGACAGGATCCATGTAGCCCAGGCTGGCCTCAAATTTGGTATGTAGCCGATGGGGATAACCATGATCTTCTAGGCCTCCTGTGGCCAGCTCTCAATGTCTGGAATTACAGAAGGAGGCGCCTAATTTTAGTATCTCTGTTCTCTGGTTCATCATCTAGTTTAATTTGTACAGGGATTACCCTTCGCCTTTTCCACATTACATGACACCCATCAGAGCCCACTAGGAAAAAGAACCTATAGCTTTTACATCACTTCCTCTTCCTTGTGGCTGGTGATCTGTTATACCTGGATTTCAAGTCACGTATAATAACAACACATTCCATATGCAGAAAATCGGAACATGCATGCAGGCCAGCTTTCGCCCTGACAAAGGCCTGTAACATTTGCTTTAAATATTTCGATTCAAATACTTGACACGATTCCCCTTCCTTTACTCAGCATTCTTGGTATTCTCTTACAAATACTCTTCAGTTTAGGACTGAGTTGAATGATTATATTCAGGAAAATGGAAATGTCACCATAGAGTCGTACTTTTCAAAATGTGATCCTCAGACCAGTAGCCTCGGCATTATGGGAACCTGTGAGGAAAGCAAAATCCCAGCCCTTCTCCTCAGGCCGCCTGAGTCAGATACCCCAGGAATGAGGTCCAGCTGACCTGGGTTAAATGTTTTTTTTTTTTTTGTAATAAAATTTTTAAAAAATTTAGAAATTGCAGCTGGGTGGTGGTGGAGCACACCTTTAATCCCAGCACTTGGGAGGCTAGAGGCAAGCAGATTTCTGTGAGTTCCAGGACAGCCAGAACTGCTTCACAGAGAAACCCTGTCTCAGAAAAAACCAAAAAAAAAAAAAAAATAGAAATTGCAAGTATTTATCCTTTAATCCTAGCACTTGGGAGTAGAGGCAGGTGGATCTTTGTGAGTTCCAGGCCAGCCAAGGCTACATACATAGGGAAATCCTGTTTCAAAAAAAAAAAAAAAAAAAAAAAAAAAACACCAAATAAATAAGATTAGTTGTGAAATAAGTCACTATATGTAAATGGTGTACGGATCAAATCAGATGGCTGACTGTCTGGTTGATTCTGGTCCCCTTGCATCTTTGAGTTTGGAAACACCACCTTATATCATCTCAATTACAGTCGCCTTTAAATCTGCTTCTTTTTATTTGCTAGAACACTTCCTCAAGGCACGAGAAGCCTTTATTGGACCTGACGTCCACACTGGAGGTGGGGTAGTATACAGGAGAGAGGCTTCCCAGAGCACCTCTATGAAGACCTAATAAATCAATATTGTGGGTTTTTCAAGATTTTTAAAGATTTTAATAGCGAGAACTATGTCTGTCTGTCTGATCTGTCTTTCGGACATCAGAGAACAACTTGTCCATATTCTCCTTTCCCCATGTGGGTCCCACACCTTGAATTTAGGTCAGCCTGGGAGGCTTGTCAGCAAGCACCATCCTCCCTGAACCATCTCACAGCCTGGGGGGAGAAAAGGGTTTTCGTTTGTTTGTTTGTTTTTTCTGAAGAGCCAGCAGACGCAAGAAGAGGCCATCTCAGATCCTACAGAGTGAATGACAGGAGGTTGTAAGACACCTGATCTGGGTGCTGGGAACCAAACTGCTGTCCTTTGGAAGAGCAGCAAGTGCTCTTAACCCCCGAACCATGTCGCCAGCCCCAAGGAAGATGTTTACATGAGATGGATACTTGATCCACTGGGATGCTTGTGCATCTGAAATGCCTTGATTGATGGGTTGGTTCACTGGCTTCCAGTCTCAGAATAATTTCCCTTCAAAGCTTTTAAAACATCACGTTTGCCTCCCAGAGAGCAGTGTAAGCATTGAGGAGATGCTTGGGGGTAGGGAGGGAGAGGCCAAGTGTCCCCTCACTAGGACCAGTTCATTTTGTTCTTTTTCTTTCTAGAACCGTTAGGACAGTTGTTCACTAGGAAAATCTGATTTGTCCTGTTGGGTGTCTCCCCCTTCCTGTTTGGCAGTGTGGTGGTTTGGAGTGTAGCCAAGAGAGATGCCATTTGCGGCAGCCCCGCGGCGGGCCTCAATGTCGGCAACGCCACCAATGTGATCTTCTCTCGGTGCCAGGATGAGATGTTTGTCACGGCTGGGAAGTAAGTCTGTGCGGTGAGAATGTCAGACTCAGATTACCATGCCACCTGCCCAGAAAACATGCGTGTGCCAGTTCTGGGTGGGGAGATGGGGAAAGGATGTGTCTTGAGCCCCTGGACAAATCCTTTACATTGTAATTTTTGTAAGCACTGAAAAAAATCCTTTCAGCCAGATGTATTTCCAGTACGTTTCTTTGAAAATGCTGTTGGGTTCTACTGGAAGGATTCCACAGAATGGTTAAAAGCTTCCTTAAAAAATTTTTTTTATTACATTTATTTACATATTGTGTGTATGTGTGTGTCCATGGATGTGCATCGGCAAGTATATGGAGGTCAAAGGACAACTTGTGGGTATCAGTTCTTCCCTTCCATCATATAGGTCTTGAGGATTGAACTCAGGCTTGGCCACAAGCTCCTTTATTCACGTAACCACCTCACTGGCCCTGAACCCTTCTTAGGGTTCTTTTTGTCGTTGAAAAGACATGATGACTAATCCAGGCTTGCCAAGTAATTTGCACAATCACATGGATTCACTTCCTGGTTGGCATTTTTTGCCACCTGTTCTTGATTTAGGCCTAATGAAGTGATATTTTGCAAAAGAACCATGTCGTTATAATTCAAATGTTTAAGCTATTAGCCACAGGACATCACTCAGAGTCAGCTTCAGCCAGCTTAGGTGAGGGAGCTGGACATGTGAACAGAACCTGCATCTCTCCCACAGCATAACTTAATTTACAGACTGTCCATCAGAGCCCCGCTTGATGTCCTGAGAGGGAGGTGAAAGACATAAACATGTCCTTTCCCACATCACCCACTAGCTTAAAGGGAAGAAATTGGAAACTGTAAGGCAGAAGGACAAGTTGCGTGAAACTCTCTTTGCAACTCCTCTGTCATCTCCCATCCATGAAAGGTACATACTGTTCGTTCCTTTCCCAGCCAGAGTAAATCTGTGCTGCTCAGTCCCACCTTGGGATACACACGCTGCATCTATTCCATGGCTGAGTGGGAATGAACTCACTGAGAGGAGGTAAATTCCTTGGCATCCGTGAAAGCCCTCCCCAGCCAGGCAAACCATGTTCCGACCCTGCCCTGCTCTTTCTGCCCAGGCAGCCCCGACTCAAGCTCTTCAGCCCCCTTGTGGTCTGCAGAGCAAGCTTGCCTCTTTGTTTTGCAGGGTCTGAGTTCTTTGGTTCCTAAGCGGCTGAAGGCTGCAGTCCATTCTAATGTCTGTGGGCAGTGTTTTTCCAAAAGTCAAACCTTAAGTTTTATGGAAAACAATTTTTTTGCATCATTTTTATTCCAAGCTGGCTTCAATGTCATGTGATACCTGTTCTTAAGTATCACTTAGAGTGATCCACATTTTTAAAATTTCTGTTGTGACACCAGGACACCCTGATTTCTCTATCACAATCATGGTTTCGTGTATTCCACTATACGGTGTCCTTGAGACAGTCTGGGCATCCCAGTGTTTCAACATCTACACTCTATCTACCAGTAAGTCCATGGGCTTGCTCTCTCTCTCTCTCTCTCTCTCTCTCTCTCTCTCTCTCTTCACTTCACTTAAAAATACATTTAAATCTTACTATGTGTACAGTTCTGTAGGCTAGAAATAAAGAAAAAATTGGCATATTCTAATTAATACTTTCTGATTGAAATGTTGGCAGATCTCTTTGTAATATTTTCTTTTTTTAATAATACTTTTACTAATTCTTTGAGAATTTCACACAATGTCTTTTGATTATATTCACTTTGGTATTATAATTATTATTACAGAATTATCGATTCAAATGAACTCAGCATATAGTGGTAAAGTGCCAGCCACATATTACATATCACACTAATTACCAACTTAAACTCTCACTCACTTAGTCTCATTTCTCTTTCCTTGGAGACAGGAACCCCCAAACTAAACTGTCCTCCATTAAGCAAGGAGTTTATCTGTAACCCCAGCATTTGGGAAGCAGAGGCAAGAATTTTAAGGCCAGCCTTAGTTACATAGTGAGTTTGAGGCCAGCCTGGGCTACGTGAGATCCTGCCTCTAAAAGAAAAAAAGATGCCTTCTAAATGTTTCAACACAACTGAACACCTTGACTTATTTTTACTGACTGAGATTTGGTGTCCCAAACAAACATCTTCCACTCTCCCTCTCCCACCCCAGCCTCCAGTACATTCCATTTAGATTCCACGTGAGTGAGATCAGGCAATATCTGTCTTTGTGTGACTGGCTTATTCCAGCCAGAGTGATGTTCTCCAGATGTCCACTTTCCTTAAGGCTCAACATCTTTCCTTTGTATATACGCACACTTCCTTCATCCATTCATCTACAGATGGACATTCAGTTTGTATATGCTATGATGACTACAGGTCATAACAACATATGCACACAGTATATATCGAATAACACTGAAAGTTGCTGGAAGTGGATTTCAAGCGTTCTTACTCCAAAAAGATAAGTGAAGCAATACATACACTTAGTAGTTTATTTTAACCATTTCACAATGTATACATGTGTTAAAACATCATGTTCTGTATCATAAGTGTATATAACAGTACTTGTCAATAAGAGGGAAAGAATGAAAATGAAGAACCCTGGGTTCTTTTTCTACATTTATTTGCATGATTATTTAATTAATTTATCTTTCAGATAGGGTTACACTATGTAGCCCTGGCTGTCCTGGAACTTACTACATAGACCAGGCTGACCTTAAACTCCCAGAGATCTGCCTGCCTCTGTCTTCTACCTGTTAAGAGGAAAGGCCTGTGTCATCATTCCTGACATGTATGCTTTATTATATACATGCTTATTTTCAGTACAGTCGGAAGAGTATACACCTCAATGTCTGAGAGAGCTGGGTATGAGTCCTGTTCTGCTGCATACAAGCTCTGTCTGCATCACTTCATTTGCGGATCACAAAACCTACCTGAGGGTTGCCGTGAGATGGAGTGGAAAGTTCTCAAGTTGCACAGTGGGCTATAAAAATAAAAATCCTCAAAAATGTTTATCTCTCTTCCTTTCAGCTTCTACTTCAAGCTGGAAGGCCGGGGGTGGGGGGACCTAAAAGATGTGAAGCAGTGTTTAAAAGGGTATCCATTTGATTGTGATTTTTCTTTGTAGTGGGACAATTCGAGTGTGGGAACTGGATCTCCCCAATAGAAAAATCTGGCCAACTGAGTGTCAAACGGGACAACAGAAAAGAATAGTCATGACGACTGGAGTAAGTGTCACCTCAACCATGGCTACATTAAGAAACAATGAGTGCAAGTGCCTGCCATCAGTCCTGAGCAGTAGTGTGTGCGCACTGGGCCAGGCTAGGGAGGAAGGACAGACTTGTAGAATGTTGGTGAGGAGGTACACTCAGAGGGAGCACTGCAGCTGGGAGGAGCCGGGCAGCACTAAGAGGTCCCATTATACTGGGACCTGAGCAGTCATTGAACATCCAAAGCTTGACCTGGCGGGAAGCAGTGCGGCCAGGTGATACTGAGAGCATTCAACACCTCCCTCTGTCGCTATCGCTGTTTCTTCCATGGGAAATAAAGTCTCTGATAGGAAAATTTATTGTTGAAATGCAGACTTTCTCACAAAGAGATATTATTAATACATTTGAATGTAGAGCCATAATCCATCCGTAGAACTCTGTGCTCCGTTGACTTATTCTTTTTAATGCATAGTCCTTTCTATGAACGTAGCTTCTGGAAACTAAGATAAAGCGAATGTGTGTCCTCATAGGAAAGGCACATCTTTATCCTAAGAGCCCTTTGGAGGTGACTCAGCCATTGGCCCTGGTCATGCGTGTTAGCATCAGACCCAAATGAGTGTCAAGTACAGTTCATAGTCCAACATCTCCTCCAGCTGCGGGTGGCCCTGACTCTGCTCCTCTCACAGCTGGGCTGACCTATCCTTGAGTCTTGGGAAACAGATGTTACCGTGAGCTTCTTTGTCAGTCACTACGGACTTTCATCTCCTCCCTAACGGGGCTTCATAGACCCTTGGGGAGTCTCAGGTCTTCAGGTTTCTGTTTCTGACCTCCCAGATGGCTGGTGATGACAGCTTTTTCTACCTCGGCACTACAACTGGGGACATTCTCAAAATGAACCCCAGGACCAAACTGCTGGTAGACACTGGGCCTGCGAAGGACAAGCTCAGCTTGGTGAGTAGAACCCAGTAAGGTATGACATGATTCTTCTTGTCATCATTTTCTGCCCTCCACTGATAGCAAAGCCTTTCGTTAAGGAAAAGCCTGTTGGGGACAAAAAAGGCAAATTATCAATGGTTGCAAAGCCACACCCAAGTTAGCAAACCGCATTGGCATGTACTCCAAGCCCTACTCTCTGGTTTTCAACTTCAGGGCAAAGACATTCCTAGGTGTCACTGTAGGGTATCAATCAGTGCCTTGCCCATTTCCCCCTCTTTAAAGCACAAGATCTGTTTCTTTATGAGCTGAAACTACATTGGTTCCAGTCCAGCTGCCGTCTATGAGAGAGGGAGAGAGGGGTGCTTTATGATGTGTGTGTGTGTGTGTGTGTGTGTGTGTGTGTGTGTGTGTGTGTTCAACTCTAATAACTAGATCTTAGATTTTAGCCTCAGTGATGCTATAAGTCTTTCAAGAGACCAAGAAATCATCAACAGTGCATAGTTGCAGGATTCTTAACAATTCTTATCAAAACTCCAGTAAGCAATGCTAACTAACATGTAAACAAAAATAAAAGATCCACCATTGAATGATGACTTTCTACAGTAAGGACAGCTATCTCTCATGTGCCCAGGAAGTTCCAAGCGCTGGAAAGTTTGTGTGCTAATTCCTGCACCTGCCTGTCTCATTTCTGATATCAGAGCAGATGGTTCCCATGGAAGCACAGCTACTTTCCCACTTAACAGACATTCTCAAGAAATGAAATACTATGCAGTCCTCTTGGGAAAATGTCAGTTTCCTTAACCATGTCATCATTTAATATTCAACTTTTAAAGAAATCCACACCAAAAAAAAAAAAAATGGGAAGAAGCCATGATACAGACAATACACATCGATGAATATTTAGAAATAATTCTATAGGAGAGATCAAAGTGTGGCCTGATTATAATTATTTAGGAGAGACAGATTCTAATACTAAGCAGATAAAACAAGGCCAATCAGAGGAAAAGGGGACCTATCTCGAGCCCTGCAAGTTCCAAGGCCAGCGAGGCCTCCAAAGGCCATCTGAAGACACTACTTGAAAACTACTGATAGTTTCTGTTTGCTTAGCTGGGGTTTGTTTGTTTGTTTGTTTGGCTGGGCTTTTTTTTTTTTTTTTTGGTTGTTGTTGGTTTGTTTTGGTTTTATGCCTGAACAGTACTTGGGAGCAGATGCTGTTGTGGTAGTGCCCTTCAAATCACTGGCATTTAAGCTTCCTACCAGTTCTTGCATTGCTGATTCTTCCAGGACTGATGGTTAATCCCACAAAGCAGTCCTACCAGCTCAGCTTTCTCGTGGCTGGAAAGAAAAGTTTGCTTGAGGGATGAAAAAATAAGAGGGGTTACTGAAGATGCCTTGCTTGAAAATCAAATGACCTTGGGCAGTTACTCATTTCGAAACTCTACTCAAATGTTCTCTGAAGAGCAAGGCAAAGGATTATCGTGGCTTATTAGATAAATACATTAGAAAGATTATCATGGCCTGTTAGATAGATACACAGTACTACATTGGAAGAAGTTGACCGGGATGATGATGATGGTAGCAGTAATAATTACAACAGGGTGTTTGACAGGGTCTCAATGAGAAAACTACAGAACAAATGAAAATAATCAGAGAAGAAATAGAAGAGAAAGACTTCGTGTTTATGGATAGGGAAACTCACTTCTGTTTATATGTTAAAATACACTGGTGGGCTCATGCCTGGACTTCCAGCTCCTGGGAGGTGGTGGCAGAGGGATCAGTAGTTCACAGTTATTCTTGGCTATATTGTGAGTTCAAGACCAGCCTGAGCTACATGAGAGCCTTTCTCAAAAACAAGATGAAACATAAATAAAAAAACCCAAAACTAAACAACAACAAAACAACACACACACACACACACACACACACACACACACACACACACACACACACATTGGAAGCTAGTTCTTCTGACTGGATTTACAAATTTAATGGAATTGTGACCTAAACCCAGAGTTAATTACAAATGCTGAGAAACTGATTCTAGCGGTGATGGAAAGCAGCAAAAGATCCAGAGCAGCCAGCATACCATCGAAGAGGGGCTAAAAGGCCCGGTTCCAAAGCTTACCATAATTCTACAGTAATAAAGACAGTAATAAAGACAAGTAGCTCAGAAATAGACCTGTGTGAATATTCTTAACATTATCTGACAGAGGAACAAAGGCAATCTGACAGAGAAAAGACAGTTCTTGCGCAAATGATGCTGGTACACGTGGACACTCATACACCCCAAACATGCACCCTAAACCTGGATCGATGTCACAACGATCCAGACACTGAACTTAACCCTTTCCAGATGAGCTCAAAATGGACCACAGAGCTAAATATAAAACATATAACTTACAAAAGAGATAATTTAGGGAAAAAAAATAGCATGACCTAGGGGTTAGTAATGACATTTTAAATACAACATGAAGACACAATCCAGGAAAGATGTTGTATTAGTCAGAGTTCTCTAAAGCAACAGAACTGATGATAGAATGAATATAAATATATAAAGAGGATTTATTTGTGTGACTTCCAGGCTGTGGTCTGAGTACTCCAATCATGACTGTCTCCAGATAGAGAGGCTGAGGGTCTGGTAGTTGTTCAGATGATGACTCTGGTTGTCTCAGCAGTACCAATATGCTGCTGGAGGCCCAGGGAAGTCCCAGAGAGCTGAAAGTCTTCATTCTGCATTAGAACCCTGAAGAAGTAAAGCAAAGGAATGCCTCAGGAACAGAATAGATGAACTTGCCAGCAAGAGGAAGGGCAAGCAGGCAGAAAGTGAAAGCGTCCTTCTGTCCTTTTATGTGGGCTGCTACCAGACACAGTGGCCCAGATTCAGAGTAGGTCTTCTCATCTCAAATGACCCAATCAAGAAAATCCTTTCTGGGCACCCACAGCTGTTGGTCTTAGTTGATTCCAGATGTAGTCAAGTCGACAGCCATCACAGAGTTTATAAGCGGGGCCCCGATATCACAGAGTCTAAGCTCTGCAAAAGGCATCACCAAGAAGCTGAGAGACCAAGTCACAGAGTGGGAATGTATTTGGCAAAGACGTGTCTACTAAAGCACATAGTTGCCACCTCTTCCTTCTCATTCTCAAGCCTTTGCTTTTCTTCTCAGACATTGTGCAATGCTTTTCAAGTCAGAACAGGCAAAATGCAGCTTCCAGAAACTTGAAAGGATGTATTTACTTTTCAATATTCAAACCTCTGTTTTTTGTTTTTTTTTTTCTCTTGTGATGCTAGGAATCAAACCCAGGCCCTTGTGCTTGCTAGGCAAGTGCTCCAATCCCCGGGCTACAAACCTAGCCCTCAAAATTCATTAAGACATAAGCTTATTGAGTCATAAACTGTAGATGTTGAATGTTTTAAAGTAAAATATTAGCCATGGTCTTAGTTGGCTTTGCATAGCTATAACAAAATGCTGGAAACTAGGTGATTTATAAACAATGGAAGTTCATTCGGTTCATGATCCCGGAGGCTGGGGTGTCTAGGAGCCCAGCATTTGCAACTAGTGAAGGACAGAGGGCTACATCATCACACAAGGGAAGGCTGAATATGAAGATAGCCTACAGTGAAAAAGAAGAGTCACCTTTTACTAATTCTGGGCATCAAGTGCTCTTCCTTTCTGAGCCTCCAAGTATCTAGGAGCACAGATAGGTAAGCATCTCTGTGCTGAACCAGGTAAGCATCTCTGTGCTGAACCGCTCTCTTGTACCATCCCCGTCCATGGGAAAAGAGGCTTTGTGACTTTTTTTTTTTTTTTTTTTGAGATAAGGTTTCCTATGGATGGCCTAGAACTCACAGAGATCCACCTGCCTCTGGCTCCCAATTGCTGGGATTAAAGGTGTGCACCATCACAACTGGTCCCTGACCTAATCTCAAGGCTGGACTTCCTAACACTGTTGCATTGAGATGTAGGTTCCATCATAAACACTTGTTTGTGTGTGTGGGGGGGGTACACTCAAACCATGACAATTATGCACATTTTAAATTAGAACCTTATGGAGCCATACTATGAATTGTCCATCATTCCTCTATATATTTGAAGATTGTCTGGAATCTTAAATGTATTTTCAACTGTTGGGAGGATTGTATACCATATGCCTTAGCTCAAAAAATATAGTCACTAAGAAATCTCCTGTGCTGTCTTTGGATGTCAACTTGGACCCTGCATTTATATGAGTTAAGTTCTGGTGGAAACCATGGCAACCAAAGAATTAGCTTATTGAGGCCGTGCTTATGCCTCCTGCTGTAACTGAACTTGAGTGGATGGATATATGAGCATTACTATTCAGTATGTTCAAATGCATGGGCGATCTTCGAGAGGAAGGATGGCCAAGCTTGACTACTTCTTGCAGGACCAGGAAGGCTACCTCCTAAGACATGAACTTGTGGTTGGAATTGAATGGTCTTGGCCAACCTGGAGGCTCATCATGATCTTCACCAAACAATATGTACAGCTTTGATGTGGCCTCCACCATGCTCCCTTGTGGCAGGTGATGCATTGATTTTTAATGACAAAACCCTTTGGTCCTTTCACAGCATTGTTTCTCCCCCTAGGGAGTGTCAGCTGTCAGGTGCCTGAAGATGGGTGGTTTGTTGGTCGGCTCTGGAGCGGGTGTGCTGGTCTTCTGCAAAAGCCCCAGCTACAAACCCATCAAGTGAGTTCCGGACGCATAGAGTTGGGGTAGATAGAGCCCACTAGAGCAGCAGTTCTCAACCTGGGTGTTGCCTAAGACCAGCTGCATATCAGATATCTACATTGCGATTCCTAACAGTAGCAAAATTATAATTATGAAGTTGCAACAAAATAATGTTATGGTTGGGGGTCACCACAACATGAGGAACTGTATTAAAGGGTTGCAGCATTAAGAAGGCTGAGAACCACTGCCCTAGAGAGATGTTCGTTCACTTAAATCCAACAACTAAATGATACTGGAAGGACCATATTTCCCAAGCATTGTGGCTCACATCCTTAATCCCATCCCTCAGGAGGCAGAGGCAGGAGGATCTCTGTGAGTTCCAGGCCAAACTATTCTACACAGAGTTCCAAGCCATTCAAGGCTACACAGTGAGGTCCTGTTTAAAAGAAAAGCATATCTGGTTAAAGAATTTCATCTTGCTATTAAATGTGTAGCTGGAATCACAAGGGCTAGTGATTTCTTTCCTGTGAAAATGGTCACGTTAAACCAAACCAAAGTCATTCACTGTGACCCAGAGGCACACCACCCTTTTGATAAGTGCATAACTTGGTTGTACACAACACTGAGGCATGGTACCAGGAATATGACGTCTCCCCCTAATTGTTCAGGTTATCTTTCAGAAATGGGTTGCCTGGGGCATTTGTGCCCATGAGCCTGCCTGCCTTGTAGCAACCATTTCAGACCGCATCTCCCTGATAGACCTTCTCTGACTGTTTTAGCCTACACTGACAGCCCCTGCCTCCTGATCCCGGGTGTGCTCCATAGTGAATAGCTCAGGCCTTCTGAGCTGTGTCACTTCCTTGAGGGCTCGTCCCACCCCGCGTGACTAGTGTGTGTCCTCTGCAATCAGATAAGCCAATGCTGGCTGGTTGAGTG
>CABHPR010155679.1:11292-32748 GCA_902168415.1 Peromyscus melanophrys | reverse complement strand
GTACATTTTCAAAGTGGAACACTGAGGAGAGAGGCAGCACTCTGGCCTGATTAGCCACATCAGCTACCTGCACCCCGGGGAGGTCAGCTCACTCCTTCTAGGTTTCCTTGAAGAGGGCTTCCCCTCTCTCAGTCCTCTTTCCTTTGAAGGAAAACAAGAGTACCCTGAAAAACAAGTTTTGCTGAAATTCAAAACTATCTTCGAGGCCTTTGCATCTGAATCCCAAAGACTCCCCAGCGGGTGAGCCAGGAACCGGAGCCCTTTCCCACTACCTTAAAGTCTAATGTTACCAAGTGCCCGTGTGCACCATCCCTGCAGACTTACTGAGGGAATGCAGCTCGAGGGCACTGCTGTGCGCTAACGCACCCTAGACGTGGGAAGTCTTGACGATGCTGGAGCCGAACACAGAGCTAAGGGAATGTGGTCAGGGAGTCAAGCACATGAAAAGCCAGAGACAAGATATATAGATAGCTCCAGTGTGGCCATGAGCATCCTGCAGATGCCTCCTTGGCATGTTCTCTTTCCTCACAGACCCCTCCCCAAAGTCCATAACCACATGGCGCATATGTGAGTCCACAAGAGAAGAAACTGCAGACAGATGGAGACCCTACATTTCCTAGGAGTCACAGGTGGTGTGGCCGTGCCCACACCAAGGGCAGATTAAGGGTAAATGTACAACCTGGTATTTCAGAGCATCTAAACGACAGAGTCACAGGACCACAGGACCAGTCCAAAAAACAGAAAAGGGCTTTGCTCCACTTAGAGACACTGGGAGGTGCGGGCCTCAAGGTAGCAGAGGGTGGTTTCTACATGACCCAAGCGAATCACACCTTGCCAGTCAGGATTTCAGGCCTATTAGCTCTTCCCCCAATAACTTAGAGCTCACCAGTCATCCTGGTCCAGGGGACTCAGCCCCACAGGGATGAGGAGCTGTGGCCGTGTTGGGGGAGGGGCTGGTGTAAGAACACAAACCCCGCTGAGCGGCTTTTGGCTCAACCTCCAGGACACCGAAGAACCACATTCCTCGGACATCTCTAGAGGGACCTTCCTGCCCCTGAGGGTACAAGGTTGAGAACCCCAACAACAGTCACAGCAAGCAGAGAAACACCACCTTCCCCCAGCACTATCCTTAGATCTCCCCAAAGCTCACTGACACACAGGTTTGTTCCAGCCAAAGGCTAAAATTAAAACCCATGCACCTTTGTTTTCTACACCTGAAATCAAGTCCAGGTGGGGGCTGGGGTGTGCTGGTCTCACCAACATCTTTCCTTTGTCATCAGGGTTACAGAAGAGGCCCCAGGCTTACAAACCCTGTCTGCAGCCCCTGCCAGGCCTTCATTTGATTAATAGCCCCAAGTGCCATGTGGTCAGTAAGAATGGCCTAGCCAAGACCCATCTCTGGCAGTTGCAAGGCGTTACCCCCTGCCCCCCTGTAGTTAACACAAATAAATGAAGAATTATCTGCTACCCGGCCAACAGGTGTTTTTCAGATTTGTTGTTTAAAGGGGCCTGTACTGTTATTTAGCCCGAAGTGACTAAGTCACAGAAGCAATGAACCAAGCCATTTTCCCCTTCTTTTATCCTTCGTGATGCTGTGGCAAGAGGCCTGTGACCACCACAGGTGACACAGCTAACCAGAGAGTAGGCAGAGTACCGACTTGGTTCTTTGGGGAGGTCACCCGCAGGCGCCTTTGTGATAAAGCGCGGGGTTTCCACCCTGACAGTCTGGCATTGCACCAGCCCCCTTACTCGGGGGCTTTGTGGACATGCTGAGCAGGAGGAGAGCAGCCAGTTGCTGGTTAGCTGCTGGAGCAAAGGAAGTCCTCGATGCGCACATGCTGCGGTCCTTGCGGGACAACGGAGAAGGCAAGGAATCCGTGGGCTTAGGAGCATTGTTGCCAGCCTGGCTGCGCTTGGCGCTCAGCAGCATCAAAGGGGACCGCGCGCGCAACCCGACACCACCGCAGGCGCGGGGGACAGGGGCCTTGCGCTGCAGCGGCGCACAAAGACTGGCCGGCCACCGGAGTCCGGTCCCGGGCAAATACGCGCAGTTTTGCCTCAACAGGTTGGAAACTCAAAGATGACGCCATGCACTTAACGATCTTCCCCGGTCTTTCTCAGCCGTGACAAACTCCGCCCACGGTCCCTCCCGAGGATCTGGTGGGACCCGCGGCGGCCGCTAGCTCAAGCATTGCCGAGAATGAGGCCAGCAAGGGCGACATTGGCGAGGTGGGCCACTGGCGGATGCCTCGGCGCCTTACTGGCCACCGGCAGCGCGCAGCTGGCGAAGCGCACAAACTTCTCCACAGAGCTGCTTAAGTCTGGTCCTCCCACGAGGGACTCCAGAGGCGGACAGCTCGCACCACCCCGGCCCAAACGCACCCCGGGACCCCAGGCGCCCGGAGTCTAGAGAATGAATGGCTAGCATAAGCGGCGCAGCGCTGAAAGTGCCAGCACCGCGCGACCCCTGCGCGCTCCAGCCACCGCCCGCCACCTGCGCGTAGGCAGGGCCCCGGACGCCACTGCCTCCCTGCGGAACGCGCAGAGTAAAGGGTGGCTATCGCCGGGATAAGCCAGCGACCTGCACAAAGGGCGCGGGAGGTCGGCGGACTTGGGGCACCAAGTTATATTTCCACCCGGGCTTACCTGGCTTTGCCCAGGCCACGCGTACCACCAGCAGCAAGACCAAACTAGTGAGCACGTCCAGAAGGTGCCGCCGCCGGAGCCTGTGCCACCTGTGGACAACAACCACAGGTTAGCGCGCCCCAGGCGTCCCCCACTTCCTCGGACCCTTTAACCCTGCACCCGCCAGCAGCCCGAACCTGGGGGCCATCTCCACAGGCCAGGCCGCCTGCGCCCCTGATGCTGCGCGCAGAGCCTCGGTGAGCCGCTTGCCCACAGCGCTCCAGACCGCTGCCGCCGGCTAGGGCAGGGGCGGGCAGGGGCGAGCATGGGCGGGGCGGGGCGGGGACAGCCCAATGGGCGGGGCGCAGGGCGCTGGGCTGGGCCAGGGAGAGCTCGTGAGCGATCCCATGGATTCGGAACCTGGGGACAAGCAGAGTGGACAAGGACAGGTATCTATCCTAGCTTCTAGTACCCCCTGAGTGGCAATCTCTCCCATTCCTCAATGTGTCCAATGCGTGTTCTTCCCTCATATCAAGCTGCCTCACGAAGCTGCCAGAGGCTACATGTGAGATCCAGGCTCAAACCCAGAGCAAGGTGTAGGGACGTCCCACATTCATTAATGCATGACCATTGCAGGACATGTGTTCAGTCCATGAGGTGGACTGCCAGGAAGGCCAGTGATCTGCTATCTTTCTTTCTTTCTTTTTTTCTTTTCTTTTTCTTTTTCTTTCTTTTCTTTTCTTTGTTGTTGTTTTGGTTTTTTGTTTTGTTTTGTTTTTCGAGACAGGGTTTCTCTGTGTAACTTTGCACCTTTCCTGGAACTCACTCTTTAGCCCGGGCTGGCCTCGAACTCACAGAGATCCGCCTGCCTCTGCCTCCTGAGTGCTGATATTAAAGACATGTGCCACCACCACCCAGCTAAGGCCAGCGATCTGAAGAAAGACATCTACCCCCAATGGACACGGGAAAGAGACACTGGTTACTTCTTACCCCCCCCCCTCCATTCTTAGGTCATTGGGTGTGTCATGGGGGTCCTGCCAGCCTTAAATCCCCACTGGCTTCCAGCCTAGGGCAGTAGCTTTCCCTGAACAGCTGCCCATGGTGCATCTCCATGGGCTTCTCCTCCAACAGCTACATGCAGGTGTACAGGTGTTAGGAAGCCTGCCGTGCCCAGGAGTGACCCCTGCCCCTACCTCCATCCCATACTTGGTGAACCCAGAGACAAGGAGGCACCTTAGAGTAGACACACACACACACACACACACACACATACACACACACACGCACACACACACACACACACACACACACGCACGCACGCACGCACGCATGCAAAGACCCCGTTTCTCTCACCAGTTCAGCGCTCCTGATCCCCTACCTGACCTAACTCTAGGTTCTTTCCTCCAGCAACTGACCAGCATGGCCTTCCTGGCCTGGCCTTTAACAAAACCAGAGATGCTCACATCCATCAGGCAGCAAACTGAGATTCCAAAAAGCCATGCCCACTAACCCAGTGACATTTCCCCCAACTCCCTGTACCTCATCTTTGCCCATCCCCACTGCCCTTCCTGGCCTGGCTCATCTCCTGGGCCACAGAGAAATAGCCACAGGGTCAGCCTGGTTCCCCTGTAGCACCTGAAGTAACTCATACTTTTCTTGTAGACAGGAGACCAAGTCCCTCCATACCACCGCTCAGCTCCACCCCAAGTCCCTCCTAAGCCTCCCAGGCCCCTCTCAAGTCTCCCTTCCTGGCCTTCCCCATATTACCTCCTGACCTAGCCTGGCTCTGCCCTCCCCATGCCCGCTGCTC
Source organism: Peromyscus melanophrys (assembly GCA_902168415.1). Taxonomy (NCBI): domain Eukaryota; kingdom Metazoa; phylum Chordata; class Mammalia; order Rodentia; family Cricetidae; genus Peromyscus; species Peromyscus melanophrys. The sequence goes on along the minus strand of CABHPR010155679.1, from coordinate 28,313 downwards.
TGCAGCTGCAGCCTGAGGCCTGCTTAGGATTCTGATCTGCTCACATCATCCCCTTCCTCTCCAAGGCTTCAAAGGCCGGATCCTGCCCCAGACCCAGGGGCCTGCCCAGTCTCGCCCATCCACCTGGCCCACATCCCCACTTCATCTGGCTTCAAACCTGGAGTCCTTGTCCGGGTGAAAAGGGTACAGGGAGGAAGAAGGCAATCTAGAGAATTGGGATCCACATTTTTTAAGAGTAGAAATGATTGATGGTCCTGCACTCGTTTTCAAAACTATTTCAGAGGAGGATAGAGCTAGGAACTGGCTGTGCCTGGCAGGTCTGTGTGTGTTTCTGAGTACCCCCGAGACCATGTGTGTGTTTTCACAGTTACACATAGTATGCATATGTGTGTCAGCTGGCATGCATTCATGCATACATGCATGTAGGAGCATGTCCTGGATCTTAATGATCCTGTCTCTCTTTGTTAACATGTCTATCTGGAAGCCATGCCCCAGGTGAGGAGTCTGAGGTGCACGTGGTGGGGAGGTGGGAGGAGGGGACTCTCGGCTCTTCTGCCTGCCTTCCAGGCCCGGCTCCGTCTCCTTCCACCACAGCAGACCTAATTCTTCAATCTTCAATCAGATGATGAGAGCTCAACTAGGTATCCAAAAAAGCAGGCTCTGCAGACGGCAGGATGTAGCCCCCAGGGTTGCCGGTAGTTTCTGAGAGGAATCCTGGAACAGGGTGGGGGCCATGCCAGTCCCAGACATCCTCGGGCTTCAGAGTCTGCCGGGCTGGCCGCCTCCGTCCCCCGTTTGACACCTCAGGGCAGAGATGAGTCCATTTTGGGGGGAATTTGGTGACGGCGGGAGGGGAGCCTGGTTGTCCTTCCCAGACACAGTGAAGAGGATTCCTCAAAGGGCCTGAGTGACAAACAGTGTTACTACAGACAACGGGAAGTACCAAGATGAGTTCCCTGGTGTGAGCGTGGTACTGGGATGCAACACTGGATGCTAAAACACACCCATTCTACACTGGCCTACCCTGGGTCATCACAATGTCCCCGTTAAGTCCCCTAATAGTCACAGATTTTTCCTAATAGAGTTTGTTGTTCCTTTCATATGTATAAGGAAGAAGTAATCACTATAGAAGGTGGGGGACTGAAAACACAGGTGTGCACTTAGGCAAATCTCAGTTGATGTTATGCGGTGTGTTCTCCCCTTCTTCCACATAAATATGGGGTTTGCTCAGGGAAGCAGGGCTCAACCTCCAGCCCTTTGTTGATCCTCTGCAAATGAGGGGCACAGAGGAGAACAGAGAGAGAGAGAGAGAGAATCAGTCCTCAGCATGGTGCCTGGCCCGGCCATCTGCAGGCTCTGCTGCTCCTCCTGTGTCCAGAGAGGCACCATGGAGTTGAGTGCGGGCTACATGTGAGTCAGCTTCCCGCTGCTGTGACAAAACACACACACACACACACACACACACACACAAATCAACTTAGAAGGAAGGAACTCTTGTTTGGGCTTGTAATTTCTTAGGGCTCAGACTATGATTGGCCCAGTCACGTTGGGACCTTAGGGCAGGCAGAACATCACAACCGGAAGCCTACGGCAGAAGAGGCTGCCCACCTTGTGGTGGTCACAAAGCAGAGAGGTGGAGACTGGAAAGGGTAGTGTCCCAACAGCCCCTCCAATAGCATGCCCCATGACAATTTCCCACTAGGCCCTCAATTTTCCTCCCCCTCCCAATGGCACCAGAGACTGGGGATCAAACCTTCAACACATGGATTTGGGGGCAACATGTAAGATCCAAATTACAATGGCCACCAAAGTAACTTTTCACCAGGAAGGCGAAACTGCAGAATGGGCCAGGTAGCTGTGCAAAGCACAAATGTATATCAGAAGTCTAGTCTCAGCCAGGCCCCACCCTGGAGTCCTTGAACCTGAGCACGCAAGTACAGCTGTTCACTTTCAGGCTGTGGGTGACCTCCTGAGAGGCACAAAACATTCCTTGTGCTCTGGCCTCTGCTGGACTATGTCCCTTGGCTCTATCACAGTCCATCTCTGCACAGCACTGGTGACCATGTGAGCTGTCCTTTGACCGTGTTTCTTCATGGAGTAGCCCCACCTCCACCGCTTCTGGATGCTCCAGTAGCTCTCTCTGCTCCAGGCTTGGTCCTGGTAGATAGTTCCATAGTTGGGTGACAAGCTCGTTCCTCTTCAGCTGAGAGTGGCAGCCCTCCATCTTGTCTCACCTGTGGCCAGGGCTCAGCAATGTGGCAGTCTTTGACCAGCATCCCTGGGCTGGTCAGCTGAACCTCCCGAGCTGTGCGTGAGGGGATGTGTCATGGCAGGACTTGGTAACGATGAGTAGATGGTAGGACACTCATAAAGCAAAGCATCGTATTCCCATGAAGAGACCTTAATTAAAGATGCCACCATGGAAAAAGCCCTGTCCAACAGCACATGTGCAGTATGGGGCCGGAATTCATGGGAAGAGGGCCTGCTGTGAGAAGCAGCTGTCTTGGAGCAGGGCAGTTACTCATCTTCCAACTTTGCTTTTCTACAGCCTACGGTTTCCAAGGTTTGTAGTAATCACCTCTTACTCCGTGTGCTGGGCCCCATTTGTTGACTTTTCTGAAGTGAATTGTTAATCTGGTAGCCTCCTGTCACTCACGGACAGGGGACATCACACAAAGACCTAAGGCCTCTGTTCCCACAGGGCTGAGGCTCCCAGTGGAAGGAAACATCACTTTGGCATTTATACCATTGCTGGTGCCCCAGAGACAAGGAGGTCCAGGTGGCTTCTCACTCCCCTGCCCTATAAACAGTTGGCATGCCCCATTATCAGTGAAGCCTATGCTTGGCCCTCTTCCCATACTCACCTTATGGGTGTAACTCAGCTAACAGCAGTGGTTCTCAACCTGTGGGTCCAGACCCCTTTGAGGTTGAATGATCCTTTCATGGAGGTTGCATATCAGATATCCTGCATATCAGATATTTACATTACGATTCATAAAAGTAGCAAAATTATAGTTATGAAGTAGCAATGAAAATAATTTTATGGTTGGGAGTCACCATAGCATGAGGAACTGTATTAAAGGGTCGCAACATCAGGAAGGTTGAGACCCACTGGTTAGTGGCATGATAGACCTCACTCCAGTCCACATGGTGCCTCCCTAGAGCTGGGAGGAACACACAGCTCAAAACTATCCCAAGCAGGGGCTGGAGAAAAGGCTTGGTGGATAAGAGCACTTGTTCTTCCAGAGGGTCTGAGTTGGGTGGTTCTCAGCACCCATGTTGGGCAGCTCATAACTGCTTGTAACAACAGCTGGCCTCTGAGGGGACGCATACACATCCATGTGCTCACACAGATATATACACATAAATAAAAATAAAATAAATATTTTTCTTTTTATTAATTAGTTTTTTTCCAACCCTATCACAGTATCCCCCTCACTCCAGTAATGTAAGTCTTAAAAAACAAAACAAAACAAAAACTACCCCAAGTACCCAAGTACTCACACCACAGTATTACAGGTAAACAAAGACACCATAAAAACATACAACCAGACATACCATAACTCATTTTCTCCCTCTCTCTCTCTCTCTCTCTCTCTCTCTCTCTCTCTCTCTCTCTCTCCATCTCTCCACAAAATCTGAGTTTGTTGACCCTCAAAGCAATATTAAAGCTTTCCCAGCCAGATTCACTTTTCTGTCCCTCGACTTTTACGTGACCTTCATCTCCCCACACTACCCCTGATGCAGCCCTCCCATCAGCTCCCACCACCAGGGTAGACCTAGATCCTACCTGCAGCTAGTTAGGAACTGGGACCCATGCCTCACGTCTTCTGCCCCATGCTCTGGCTCGCCCTCCTCCCTGGCCCTGTGTGAAGCAATCATTGCTCTGGCCCTGCTGACTCAGTGCCCTCAACCATGCTTGGTGTGAGCATGCTGAAGCTGTGTCTCAGGAGCAGTAAGAAGGTAGGAGAGCTGTGTCCCAGCTGCAAAGGGGTCCCAGTGTGCCTTCTCACTGTAGCCATTTGTAGATCCTAATAGACAGGGCTGGCCTGTGCCCCCGCCCTGCTGGCCTTGTCCCCTTCCTAGCACCCTGCATCTTAGCTATGTGTGCACCTGCCTCGTCGGACCACACCTTCACCCTAGTCCAGCTGTGGGCTATCTGAAGACATAGACGGACCATAGTTACAATTTCCTTTCAAAAGCCAAATGTTGCTGCTGGAGCTAATGGCCCCTGGGCCAACCCTCCTCTCTGCCCTCTACCTGATAGTCCTTGCTATCCTCTTGGGGGGTCTTCCTTCAGATGTGTGTCCTTCTAGAAACGGACAGTTGTTTTGTGAAGTTTCAGAAAAAGAAATTACATGAGAAAATACCCGTGGTCCTAAAGCTTAATCTTTTTTTGTTTGTTTGTTTGTTTATAATTTATTTATTTTTATTTTGTGTGCATTGGTGTTTTGCCTGCATGTCTGTCTGTCTGTCTGAGGGTTCCCTGGAACTGGAGTTACAGACAGTTGTGAGCTGCCATATGGGTGCTGGGAATTGAACCCGGGTCCTCTGGAAAAGCAGTCAGTGCTCTTAACCGCTGAGCCATCTCTCCAGCCCCATTTTTTGTTTTTTTTTAAACTCACAAAGTACCCCAGCTCTTGGCAGTTTAATGTATATACATGCATTTAAGTGATGGGCATGAAACCAGTGTACCTGACTTAGCAATCCCTTCATGGAAGATGTTTTTGAACTTTTGCTTAAAATAATATGCTTCCTTGAAGGGACAGAAATACAGCAGCACCCAGAATGGAAACTACCATGTAAGGATGGAGGAGTGGCTCTGGCTAGCTCAGCAGCAAACTGGACCTGTGAGTGGGAGAAGCAGTGACTATGAAACCAGGACCTCAGGAGCTGCCCACCCTCACACGCGAACTCACACACACACACACACACACACACACACACACACAGACTGGAACCGATGGGAATTTTCTCCCGTGATAGAGGACAGTTTCCAACAAGCCCACATGCAGGGGGAGGGGAAGAAATATTTGAAGAAATAGTGCTTGAGAATTTTAAAATTAATGACAGATGCAAAAATCATAAATTGAAGAAGCTCAGAAAACATTTAGTAGGACAAATGCCAAAAACAAAAACCCAAAAACAAACAAACAAAAAAAACAGAAAAAGAAAACCACACCTTTTATAATCAAAACAAGAGAGAGAAAATTTGCAGATTTCTGTAGAGGAACAGAACCAATAGAGGGGGGGGGGGGAGGGGAGGGGGTGTGTGTGTGTGTGTGTGTGTGTGTGTGTGTGTGTGTGTGTATGTATACATATGCATCTATACAGATGTTAATCAAGAATCATTAGATTGGCTTACACAATTGGAAGCTGGATAGTCCAACAGTGGCCATAACACTGAAGAGCCAGAGAACCCAGGAGCTGCTCACTGTGAGAATCTGGAACCAATAGTACAGCTTCATTCAAGGACAGAAGCCTGGAAGCATCCCTGGACCCCCACTAGCATGAATGGATGTCAGAAGGCTGGAGAAGCTGGAGTCCATGGGCGATGGATGGTAGCAGGGACGGAGACACAGGCTCGGGAAAAAGAGCTTGTGTACCTTCCTGACTTCATCCTCCTTCCGCCTTTGTTCGTGGAAGCCCACATGTCTCTGGTCAGAGGTTCTCATGTCCAGGGAAAGCCTTTGCTCAAGTGATGCCCACGGGCCAGTCTTCAATCAAATCTTACAGTCACGCACCAAAGTGTGACTCACCACCCCCGAGTCTCTCCACCAAACTGAGCTGATGTCAAGCACTACCAGTGATCAGAGAGAACAAGGACCCACAGCAGGGTCCCCCAGAAGCAACACAAGTTCATCACAGCAGAGTATCATCATTGTGTCACCTAACAGAATGTGCAGATCCAGAATTCTTTTTAAATTTTTATTGTATGGTACAGGGGATTGAACCTAGGACCTTCCACACGCTGGGAAAGTACTCTACCACTACACCATAACCCCCTAGCCATCCCTTTACCCTTTCCTTCTCTACCTCATGTCTTCTCTTCCTGTCTTTCTGTTTTGAGACAAGGCCTCAACTAAGCTGCCTGTGCTGGTCTTGAATTCACCCTGTAGTCCAGGCAGACCTTGAATCTGCAACCCCCTTGCCTCAGCCTCCAGAGGAGACAAAGTACAGACCTGTGCCACCAGGCCTGGCTCATTCATTCACAGAAAAGAGCTTCTTAAAAACTGAGAATAGACAGACTACCTCAGTCAAACAAGAACTGTGTAGTTCATACTTTATAAGAAATGACTGTCAGGTGCTGGTGGCACACACTTTTAATCCCAGCACTCGGGAGGCAGAGCCAGGCGGATCTCTGTGAGTTGGAGGCCAGCCTGGTCTACAGAGCGAGATCCAGGACGGGCACCAAAACTACACAGAGAAAACCTGTCTGGAAAAAAAAAAAAAAAAGAGGAAAAAGAAAAGAAATGACCAAGCTGGGCGGTGGTGGTGCATGTTTCTAATCTCAGCATTCAGAGGCAAAGGCAGGTGGATCTCTGAATTCAAGGCCAGCTTTGTCTACAAAGTGAGTTCCAGGACAGTAAGGACTAAACAGGGAAACCCTATCTTGAAAAAAAAAAAAGAAAGAAAAGAAAAAAAGAAATGACCAATGACATATTCGAGGCTGAAAGAATATATCAGATAACACATCAGATCTAAAAAGAGTGATGAGTATCAGAGCAAAGATGATAAAAATGAAACTTATTGTAAATAACATTCCATTTGGTGTTTGTTGTTTGCTGTTTTTTGAACAGGGTCTCACTAGGAAGCCTTGGCTATCTGGACCTCACCATGTAGACCAGGCTGGCCTTGAACTCACAGCGTCCACCTGTCTCTGCCTCCCAAATGCTGGAATTAAAGATATGTGCCACCATTCCCAGCTTCCAATGCATTTTAATTGCTGAAAATGATAGCTGTTTATAGGAAACTCAATGGTACCATTCTATGTTGATCGTATATGTTTAGGCAAAACTTGTGGTAATGCTATCAGGAAGAATGGGAAGAAAGGGCTAGGAAAATACTGTCCTGGATCCTCACAACGTGTGTGAAATAGACAAAGGTTATTTGAGGGTAAACTGATTAAAGGTTATAAAAACTGAAAATATAAGGGCAAGAATAAATAAGTAAATAAATATGGTCCTTGATGCCAATAACAAATAATTCAAAATTTGAACTCAAACAATACTTACAAGAAGTATTGGATAAAAATAAGAGGAAAAAAAATAAAAGTCACCCAAACTGAGAAAAAGGAAATAAAGGAACTAGATAACTTGTTTTCAGATGTCCTAAACTCATGTTTAGAAACCTCGAAGGTCTTCACCAAAAATCTATTCAAGTTGTGGGATATAAAATCAACAAAGCCACCCAAAGAAATGAAGGAAATCCCACTTGTAACAGCATCCTCCCAAATAAAATTCTTAGGAGGAAATTTTAATGAGGAGACAAAAGATCTATCTGCTGAGAACTGTAAAACGCGGATAAAAGACATTGAAGACGCGAATCAATGGAAGACAGCCTGCGTTTTTCTAGCAGGAAAAAATAATATTGTGAAGGCGCCCTTAATACTCAAAGTGGTTGCAGGTTCAAGACAATCCCCATCAAAATTTCAAGAGCATTTTCACCCATAGAACTAGGGGGGGAAAAAACACCTAAAATTCATAGGAAACCATAGAAGACCCCAAATAGCCAATCCTGAACGAGAACAAAACCAGAAGCGTCACACCGCCTGACTCAACAGTACATTCAACACTACAGAAATCAAAACACCACGGTACCTGGAATAAACCAGAGCAGTGAGCTCAGAAACAAATCCACACATTTATGGTCACTGTTTTTTTTTAAGGTGCTAAGACAACTTGGAAGGAAATGGACAGTCCCTTCAATAAACGGTGTGGGGAAAAACTGTGTCTGTGTACCAAAAAAATGAAGTCAGTTGGACCTTAGACACACCATCTGTAAAAGTCTGCTCAGAACGGACTGAGAATTAAATTTAGGTCCTTAAATATTGGACTACCAGAAAAATCAGGCGGGACAAGGCTCCATCCATGAGTCTGGACAGAGCTGATACACGGATCTGTACACAGCTCCATACTTGGGTTTGGACAATCATTTTTCTGGACAAATGTAAAAATAGACAAATGAATTATATCGAGCTCAAGGGCGTCTGCTGAGCCAAGGAAATGATCAGCAGTGAAGCAACAGGTGCAGAGGTGGAGAAAATGCCTGCCAAGGGTTCATCTGCCCAGGGGTGAAAATCCAAGGTAGATCAGAAGTCTGACAATGCCAGGGCGCTGACACAAAAAGCTCACCCCCAGAAGCAGGCATCACATCCGGAGGCCGGTTTTCAACAGATGTAACAAGTCACCAACAGGCCTGAGAAGACATGTCCAGCAACGCTAAACATCAGGGACATGTCATCAGATGTCACCTCACACCTGCAAGGACAGCCACCGTCAGAAAGATGAAAGACAGTACAAGCAAAGATGTCGGGGGAAGGGAGTCCTTGCACGATGCTGGTGGTAATGGAATTGGCATAGCCACTAAAGGACAGTAGGGCAGTGTCTCAGAAAAGTAAAAACAGAACCACTGTATAACTCAGCAATCCAACTTCTGGGTCCTTCTGCAAAGGAAATGAAACTGGTGTGTCAGAGGGACACCTGAATTCCAGTGTTCCCTGCAGCTCCATTTATAATCAAAGGGAATCAACCTCTGTGTCTACCAACGGATGAGTGGGTAGAGGAGGTGTATGTAGTACAACCCAATAAAATACGAGTCTGCCAATGAAGAAAGGTCTGCCAATGGTGACAGCAGGAGGAGTGTGGAGAACATTGTAGTCAGTGAAATAAGCCAGGCACAGATGACAGACACTGTGTTATCTGATTTACCCATGGAATCTAGAATAGCGGAACCCAGAGAAGTAGAGGGCAGAATGGTGATTGCTAAAGGATTGAAGAATGCAAAAAGAAGAGGTTGTTGCTGTTGTTGTTGTTGTTTTGTTTAAAGCAATCCATAATAAAAACACTAACCTAGTTTGCTTTTCTGTTGCTCTGATAGACATCATAACAAGAGACCACAGAGGAACACGGCTTACTGGCTTGCTCCAATAATGCCTAGTTAACTTTTTTATACAGCCCAGGACCTCCTGCCTATGGATAGCCCTATCCACAGTGGGCTTGGCCCTCCTTCATCAATGAGCAATTAAGAAAATGCCTCACACACGTGGCCTTGGGCCCCTCTGATTGAAGCAACCTTTCAGTTAAGTTCCCTCTTCCCAGATGACTCTAGGTTTGTGTCAAACTGACAGCTGAAGTTAACTATAACAAACACAAACCATCCAGAGGTGAACTCAATGTGTCTGTCTGAGATCTGTGTGCCAAAAATCTATAAAACTTTACTGATATTGAAGAAGCTGTAAATAAAAAGATAGTTACAGCATGCGTATAAGTCAGAAGATTGAAAACTATTAAAATTTTGTTTCCCTTAAATTGATGTAGAAATGAACACAAACCCATGTTATGCTCAAGCAAGTTTGTTTTGTAACTACCAACATGCTGCTTATAAACTTTGTACAAAAATACAAAGGACTAAGGGTAGCCCATGCTATTGGAAAACAATAACAAAAACATGTTGAAGAATGTGTTCAATTTTTTTCAATATTTCACAATAAATTTACATTTTGTAGTTTACTATGATAACCAAAACGAGCAGTATTGGAAGAAGGGTAGAAATACCAGTGAGCATAAGTGAATAAAATAGTAACCCATGCCAGGCAGTGGTGGCACATGCCTTTAATCCCAGTACTAAGGAGGCAGAGGCAGGTGGAACTCTGAGTTTGGAGGCCAGCCTGGTCTACAGAGTGAGTTCCAGGACAGCCAGGACTACACAGAGAAGCCCTGTCTCAAAAAAAGCCAAAAAAAAAAAAAAAAAAAAAAAAAAGAAAGAAAAAAAAGAAAAAGAAAGAAAGAGAGAAAAAGAAAATAGTAATCCAGAGATGGATCCACATGAGCATAATCAACTGATCTTCACAGAGATGCCCAGGTTTTCCTGTCCTACCAGTATCAGCTCAGATGTGAGGGACAAGCCCTGCATGGATGGGTGACACCACCCACTTAGATCCCCATACCCTGAGTGAAGCTCAGAGGCAGCAATGATTTCCAGCAAGGAGCCAGTGCATGTGCGGGCCATGCATTCACCCATATTCATGGCATCACCTCCAGCTGTTTCCAGAGCATGCTGAGACCTGTAATTCCAAGAGCAGTAAGGCACACAGGAATCATTTTTGCCATGAGCACCAACCCTGACTAAAGTTCCGTCTTTATTAGATTTCCATGGCAAAAGAGTAAGAACGTTATACCCAAACCAAACCTGCTTATAGAGATGAGAGATGAATGCATCTCTTTCTTGCTCATCAGGAAAACTGTCAAAAAGAACAGTGCAGATGATGCCAAGTCTCAGAAAAGACACAAGCATCTGGAATGTTCACTTCCTGCTGGTAGAGGCATAAAGTAGTAGAACTTCTTTGGAAAACTGGCCATATCGAGCAAAGTGAAGCATGCAAAGCCTCCTCTTGGGAATACATCCAACAAACATAGCTATGCACATCCCCTAAAGACATGGACAGGAATGTTCACAACAGAACTGGTCATCAGAGTCCACAGCCCATCCACAGCAAAATGCAAACACTGTGTGTTAAATTCACAAGTGAGGAGCTTCAGCATGAAGACAGTTACATATGGCAGGATGGGTGAGATTCACGAAAACCACTATAGGATAGATGCTGTACATGAACAGTTTGATGTCCATTGATTCCATGGACACAAATTTTCACTCTGTAACATAATGATCAAACAAATTGAAAGGCATTATTGTGATCATAGTAAGCTGGGGAACTCCCCTAACTGAGTATACCAGATAGTTATGTCCTCCAGAACTATATCAGACATGTGTAACCATCTGTACGTGTGAGCAGGTGCATGAGCACACACACACACACACACACACACACACACACACATGATATATCTCACTTATACATTGAGATATAATGTCCTATCCAGTGGTAGCCATCTACACATTTACTAAACATTGACAAAAAGGAAGAGGAGAAGCAAAAGAAGAGTGAAAAAATCAAATTCAATTCAAGACAGAATTTCCAACAGCTTCTCAAATAGGCCTAAAAATACTTCTGCCATTTGGTCCTACCTGTATATATAAAGTGGCCTTCTCAGCATTGACAAATAAGATCAAAATATCAATCAACTCTGAAAAATGTTAAAGATGTTATGTCTCAAAATATGAAATAGTCAGTCAAAATTTAATTCTTTTTTATCAAATTTAATTCTTTTTGTAAAAATAAAGAAGCACATCTCACTGATATACAAATTTGATTTCATGTTAATACACTGTAAAATTATATGTGTAGCAAATGATTGTTATAAACATTTTTGTGATTTATCAACAATAAATGTTTAATTTATATACCTGTTATACATACATACATGCACAACTAGCATTGCATAAAAATATCTCAGATGAAAAGAGGTTATAAGTGCAAAAAGTTTAAAAGGTCCTGGTTTACCAGATGCCTCTAGTGAGGTCTACCAGATATCTTCAGCCTGGTATACTAACTAGATGGTACCAATGAGGTCTACAAGATGTCTCCAGAGTGGTCTATCAAATGGCTCCAATGTGATCTACCAGATGGCTCCAGAGTGGTCTACTATAGCTCTGCGGCATGGCCTACCAGATGGCTCCAGAGTTGTCTACCAGCTGTCTCCACAGTAGTCTCTCAGATGTTTTTAGAATGGTCTACCAGATGGCTCCAGAGTGGTCTACCAGATGTCCTCATCATGGTCTACCAGATGTTTTCAGAATGGTCTACTAAATGTTTTCAGTCTCATCTACAGATGTCCCTAGAATGGTCTACCAGGTCTACAGATGCTCCCAGCTTGGCTCTCCAGCATGGTCTATGAGGTATCTGAATCTATGTCTAGGTTAAGTTACAGAGGCCATGTGGCAGCAGAACATACAGCACGCCCCTTGGTGGCTCCTCTCTGCCTCTTCACTACTCTGCCTGGGTCTTCAAGCCAGGAAGCGTCATCCGCAATGAGCATCTGGAACAACCCATACTGAGGCTGCAGTGTGCTTGGGGGTGATTTTTATGCTACTATTCTTTAAATCACACATGCACACAGGAACGGCACTTTGATTGCATAAAGTACATCACTACAAGAAAAAATGATTAAGACCAGAAAGGCAAATGTCAATGAATTTTCCCACAAAACTGAACTCTCTAGCAAAGTTCTGAGTGGAAGACAGGCCATGCAGACAAAACTCCCTGTGCCCCCAGAGCGCCCTGACACACAGGGTGTCTGCTTCCACCCCAAGGGCTCTGTTTCTACCCCCAACTCAAGAGCAGACCTGGGGGTACAGGAAGGCACTGCAGGGTGAGAAAAATAAGGAACTGTGAATGAAGTCCAGGCTCAGGGAGCTGAGCCCAGGGAGCTGCCCAGGTGCCCTACCCAAGCCAGGGCTGTATTGTCATTCATTGCATTGTGCACTGAGGCTGCTCTCAGCCCTGTCTGCACCTCATCCCCTTCCTCCCCTGCCCCCTCCCCCTTCCCCTCTCACATTGTTCCCTCTTTCCTCCAGCTCCACCCTGCCTCCCCATCTGCTTCCCCCTTTCCTGTTTTCTGCCCAGCCCTCACCCCTGCCTCCCTCTAGGGGTTTCTGTGAATGGAGGAAGAGGAAAACACAAACTCGGGGGTAGCCCAAGGAGAGCTCAGACAAGGCCACATGGCCTTGGCCAAGCCTGACCTGGCTGGGTATGTCCTTTCAATTGATGCGGCCTGGTCACTCACTCAGGCCTTGTATGTTACATGACATGGCTGTAGAAGAGTCCTTCCAGAGCTTGAAGCTGATTTTCCCTGCTTCCCTGCTCTGCCTTGGAGCTGAGCACCAGCCATTGTATCCAGAAGTGAGTGTGTGAAAGAGCAACAGAACCCATCCTGAAGCTAGCCAGCTCTGCTATACGTGGTGGACTACAAAGTATATGATAGCAGAGAGATGCAGGTCCCACCTGAGAGGCACTGGACAGTGTTTGGAAGGTCTGCACTGTGATCCACCTTCCTACTGTCTAGTCTTAGGGCATGGTCCCCTGTCCTGACAGATGGGGAGACTGAGCCCCTGGACAAGAGCTGGAGTATCAATGTGGTTTTAGTCCCTGATATGGGTCTTAGGAGGTAGCTCCTATAAAAATCCTCTGCCAGGCTCTTAGAAAAGTCACTGGTGATGGTGGCCGTCTACCCAGAGTGGCACTTAGGGTCTGACCAAAGGGATCTACAGTGAGTTCCCAGTGGAAGGGCAAGGGATGACATGGTTACAATGAGATGTAATTTACCATTTAAACTAGGATATCCTTGGGAGTAAAGAAGCATTTTTAAAAGTTACACTAGGGAGGCTGGGGATATAGCTTGGTCCATGAAATCCTACTTTGCAAGCACAAGAGCTAAAGTGCAATACCCAGAACCCATGTTTAAAAAAAAAAATACCAGGGGGGTAGTGGCGCACGCCTTTAATCCCAGCACTCGGGAGGCAGAGCCAGGAGGATCTCTGTGAGTTCCTGGGCTACAGAGTGAGTTCCAGGAAAGGCGCAAAGCTACACAGAGAAACCCTGTCTCAAAAAACCAAAAAAATTGAAAAAAAAAATAAAAATAAACAAAAACCCAAACAACTGGATGTGGTACTGAGCTACAGCCCTGGCTCTCTTGTTCTACTCACAGTAACTTTCAGAATGGAAGTTCTTACACAAGCTGTCTGCTCTGCCCTCCCAGGCTTGCCTATGGGCCTGCATAGAGGCAGTCTGAAGTGTGCCTAGGGTCTGTGCTCTGTTTGAGGCAAAGGCTGAGTGTGGATGGAGCCCTTTCCCATTCCTGAGACCTTGAAGATTCTAGTTTATTTTGTGTCCCACATCAAATTGGTCTCATACAGGGGTATCTCTCTAAGTTGATTCCACTATGGGGTCAGGTCTATGCCTGAAGTCCAATGAGCAGCCAGGGCTTCTAGCCTCCCAGATGTGCTAAAGCCACCAGATTGTTTCCCCTGCAGAAAGAACCTGCACAGGGTCATGGGAGTTAAGTTAGTGTTATATCTGCCCACTGACTCTCAGTTTTTATAGAGTACTTGACAGGGAGGCGAAGCCTAGTGAATCTTGTCAGTTTCAGGGATTTCCTGAACCTATTTTGAGTTATTTACCTTCCTGCTTAAGGAGCATCCCTGAAGGATGGAATGTTTTCAATCTTGGAGGAAACGGTTACACAACAGTCAGATTCATTCCTGAATCTCCCACTCCATGTCCTTCCTCAAGTCAGCCAGGAGACCATGAATCTTCAGCCCCACACCAAAGTCTGTGGGGCATATCCTCAAAAGGTACAACTTGTGAGGCTTGCCCCACACCAGCAAGGTGGCCTGTGAGAGAGAGAAGCCAGGGGTTGATTCTAAAGCTCAGTGTTACCTGTTGGTGCTGCTCTCAGACACACATGTCCCAGGGGGCCTTCAGAGTCTGCAGCAGGACCCAGCTATGTGTGGTTCCCATCAGGGGTCAGTTAGTGAGCTGGCATCCAAGCTTAGGGGGTAGGGTAGGAGAAGGCAGGGTAGGAGGCGGCAGGGATGATGTACACCCTTGGATGAGGGTGCCACAAGCCAGTCTCCAGGAAACTTGTGACTACTCCACCCCATTTTGGGCACAGGGAACCTGGACTCAGACAGGAAGTAAGGTAGGTTGCCCAGCCTCTAGACACTGGACTTTTAGAAGCACTTCTGAGCTTTCAAGAGTAGGGAGTAAACCAGAGTATTAAAACTTCGTGCATGGTTGGAAGACATTTCAACACCACCCAGACCCACTCAGCATGTGCACCTTCTTCCTGCTGCCCAGCATGTGTGCACGCTGCTCACCTTTCTGTAAAGACCATTGATGGAGGCATTCCCTCTACTTTGTGCTTCTCCATTTGCCAGAGAGGTCTTTCTTGTTTGAACTTGTACCCAACACCGTGTGACTGCTATCCTAGAACCTAGATCTGCCTAATACTACCTTAGGGATTGAAGAAGAGAAGGTAGAGGCGTCACCTACTTTTAGGTTGAGTCTCTTCTATCGCAATTAACAATCAAGACACGCCCCCCAACTCCGACCTCTCCCCCCACCCCCGACATATCCATAGGCCAACCCAATCTAGACAATTTCTTAATTGCAGCTCTTCTCCGGTGATTCTAGGACAGTGGTTCTCAACCATCCTAATGCTATGACCCTATAATACAGTTCCTCATGTTGGGGCGACCCCCAACCATAAAATTAATTTCATTGCTACTTCATAACTGTAACTTTGCTACTGTTATGAATGTAATGTAAATATCTGATATGCAACCCGTATGAGGGTTGAGACCTACATGTTGAGAACCATTGGTCTAGGCTCCTCTTAAGGATATCTTCAAGCTTTATGGGGCTCCCCCTGAAAGCAGAGGCGCACCTTGACCCCCACCCCGGTGTGTTCTCCCACAGGCTGAGAACTGCAGCCATATAACAAAATCCCACAATCAGGGTGATGTAAGATTGACAGGTTAGACAAATGGGTGCCTGGACTGGGGAGAGAGGCGAGGCAGGCTCGTACATGGGTGGGGCAGACGGTATGGGGTCAGCGGGAAAGGGGAAGTGATACGATAGAACTAGAAAAGGAGGAGTAGGTATTATATGGAAAAGTGAAAGCCACTCCCAAGAGATTAAGTTCAATGTCAGAAATTAAAGATAAAGTCCAAGTGGAAAATACAAGTGACTGACTCTCCTTTCGAGGTTGGGAGGGCAAACAAGTTCATAAACACAGCACATGCAGTTTAGATCAGGGTCCCAGCAAGAAGTCAGGACACAGGAGGGATGTTTATGGGGAAGTTGAAAGGGACATTATGTAAAGGCTGACGCAGGGTTTAAAGAGTCCCGCACAGCATGTGTAGCTCCGGCTGCCTCGGAGCTCTGTGAGAACAGCTGGCCTCCAGGAAGCCCAGGACCACATCCCACCTCGTCCTGCTCCAGGCTCTGCCCACCTGCAGAGCCAACCTGTGGTGAACGCCTTCAGAGGCAGAAAGCAAGGAGCAGAGTCCAGTCTATCTTCCTAGTCCCGGGCCCAGAGGGATGTAGCCGGGAGGGGGTGGTTGTGGAAGTGGGAAAGAAAGTTTTAAGTGGAGGATGTTTGTCCCTTGCGAGTAAATTGTCAACAGGGAGAGATGTTTAGTACTGAAAGCCGGGTCATGAGGTTATGTAGGGGACATCTCCGAGTGGCCAGCAAGCTGGCAAGCGTCTCAGAAGAGTGGGAAAAACAGAACAGGAAACTCACGTGGCTGTAGATGGAGGCAGGGGATGGGAGATCAGCCACAGACAAGGGTGATTGGAGACCCCAAAGCAAAGGAGAGCAACACATGGCTTCAGACCCAGCTGAAAAAAGTAAACCACTACTTTGAGAAGAGTTTCGAGATTGCCCGTAAATTTGAACCCCAGGAGCTGCAATTTGACTTCTTGGTGTGTATGCATGTGTTCATAGCATCATTATTTACATGCATGAGCCCCAGAGACGAATCCACACAGGTGCTTTGGACCTAGCCACACCATGAGGCAGTGTACGGCCATCAATACAAAGGAGCAGTCATAAGGAGTCCATCACAGCTCCATGAGAAAGGGAAAAAAGGGAAGGCCAGCAATCAAAAGCAACAGAAACCAATGACCTCTTCTATCCAGCTGAAGACACCAAGACACAAACACAGAGGAGCCACACAGTCAGCTGTGAGAACAAGCAGGTGAGGTAAGAATAGCTGAGGGTGTCCGCAAACTTGGCTGGACTCAAAGTCAATGCCGGCCTCAACCAGAGTCTCACTGGTGCCGTGGTCACTTGCCACATCATTTAAGAGAACAGAAGAGAAAGTAAAAAATACACACG
>CABHPR010155678.1:0-23887 GCA_902168415.1 Peromyscus melanophrys | reverse complement strand
GTGTGTGTGTGTGTGTGTGTGTGTGTGTGTGTGTGTGTGTGTGTGTTGGCACAGGCCTTTAATCCCAGCATTCAGGAGGCAGAGGCAGGTGGATCTCTGAGTTCAAGTCCAACCTGGTCTACAGAGCTAATTCAAGGATAGGCAGGGCTACACAGAGAAACTCTGTTTTGAAAAGAAAGAAGAAGAGGAGGAGGATGAAGAAAAGGAGAAGAAGAAGAGGAGGAGGAGGAGGAGAAAGAGGAAGAAGAAGAAGGGGAAGAAAACGCAATGGGAAGCTGATACTCAAGAAACAATTCAGTCTGGAAAGTAGACTGGGGAGTCTTATCTGTGTTAGATGGAGAGAGCTGAGGACACTGAGGACCAGCTCAGAACTGGCACAGGACCAGAGCCTTGGAGTGCTATGTGGGGAAATCCTTGATCCCAGTGTGGCCTTGGTGCTTGCCTGCTGGACACACATTCATAGAGTTTGGTGTGTTGGGCAATGCTCCAAGGGTTTGTGAATCATTTTTGTGAGATTAACTCACTCTTTTATTATACAGTGATTCGTACTTTTCAAAGCAAGAAACTGAGGCTTATTGAGGAAAATGAACTCAGTTTGCATAGATAAGTGCTATAGCCGGGATCTTCTCCAGAGTCACCCAGGGGCTTCAATTGCTCTGCTGGTGTGAATAGCATCTCTAGTCTTTACTTTCCTGGTCCTTAAAACCCCCTTCTCCCATGACAACCCAGGCTATAGTGAGACCCTCTCTCAACAAAACAAAACAAAACAAAAAACCCTAAAAAGCACAATTTCCCCAAGTCAGGTCATAGTAAGAGTCTCTAGCTGGTGGCAGATATCCTGGGCACAGAATCATCTCAGATTAGGGGCCCTGCCCTAAAATAGTGGTCTCATTTGCAGAATATTACCTCCTATCCTGGGATTTTGTTATTATAGAAAATCTTTTGTAATGTTTTCCCCCTTGTGCTACTGGATAATGAACCAGGTCTTGTGCATACTACCCCCCCCTTTTTTTTTTTTTTTTTTTGTTGTTGTTTTTTGAAACAACAGGGTTTCTCTGTGTAGTTTTGGAGCCTGTCCTGGATCTCGCTTTGTAGACCAGGCTGGCCTCGAACTCACAGAGATCCACCTGGCTCTACCTCCCGAGTGCTGGGATTAAAGGCATGTGCCACCACCGCCTGGCCCTTTTTTATTTTTATTTTGAGTCAGGGTTACTTGTGTACACCAGGCTGGCCTCAAACTCACTGTGTAGCTCAGACTGGCCCTCAAACGTTAGTGATTCTCTTTCCTCGGCCCACTGGGTATTAGGATTACAGGTGACTGCTACCATGCCCAGATGTTTAGTTAGTTTGGCACAGGCGTGTGCATATTCATTGAGTATAGGGACCGTTTCCTCATGTGTGCACAACATGCAATGCTCAGATCAGCAGTTAGTGTCTACCGCCTCATAGTTGCGTCATTGAAAAGCATTTAACAATGGAGGTAAAATAACCAAGTGCTATATATATGTATTTAACTATTCAGATACCTACTGCCTGAATCTACTAATGCCAGAAATCCACAGAGTCTGTTTAAAGGGCAAAGAATTTATTAAGGGGAAAACCTCACTGTACAGAACAGAATTGACACCAGTGATTAAAATTAAAAAATCAAATAAATAAATAAATTGCCTTTCTACTTGAAATTTTTTGTTGTTGGCCCATTTGGAAGTAAGTCACAGATGTTTTATTTTATTTTATTTTTGGTTTTTCGAGAAAAGGTTTCTCTGTAAAGCTTTGGAGCCTGTCCTGGAACTAGCTCTGTAGACCAGGCTCACAGAGATCTGCTGCCCTCTTTTGGCATGAAGGCATACATGCAGGCAGACCACTGTATACATAATAAATAAATAAATAAAAATTTTAAGAAAGAAAGGAAAAAAAAAAACTGGAAGGAAAAAGAGAAATGTGGTGATGGGCATGGTAGCACACACCTTTAATCCCGGCACCTGGAGGCAGAGGCAGGCGAATCAAGAGAGACAGTGGCTGCATAACCCTGAGCTGGATGGAGTATCGGGCAGCAGACATGGGACAGAAGCTTGTGCTTCAGTAGCTGTAGCTCCAGTGTGCAGGCTGTGGTCCTGGTATCGTGCTGTGCATCCACTTGGTTCTGGCACCCTTAGACTCAACACCTGACTTTTCCCACTTTCACTGACCTTCCAGAATGTAGTCACTAGTCTAGTGGGACACTTGGCCTAGATCCTTCACTTCCTCACTGCTGGATAACTGCCCAGGCCTCCTCTTCTGTACTGCCATTGGTACTGGAGACTGCTAGGGCGTGTGTCAAATGAGCTGCCAGGTCAATGGTACCGACAAGTCTCCCATCTGCCGAGGCTGGTTTCCTTGAAAACCAGGGCCTGTTACATCTTGTCTCTCGCAGAGCAGAGTCCAGTCAGTAGGCTTTTCTGGGAGGGTATGTTACAGACCCTATCCTTTGACTTCTGTGTTATTCCTTTCTTTATTATTACTTTTTAAGATTATATTTATTTTATTATGTACACAGTGTTCTGCCTGCACGTATGTTGTATGTCTGCATCCCAGAAGAGGGCACCAGATCTCATTACAGATGGTTGTGAGCCACCATGTGGTTGTTGGGACTTGAACTCAGGACCTGTGGAAGAGCAGCCAGTGCTCTTAACCTCTGAGCCATCTCTCCAGCCCCTTCTGTGTTATTTTCACACCTTTAAGTTGTTAGTAGATGGTGTGTCTTGGCCAGAAAACAACTGGAGTCCATATATTTGGTCCAGTGTTCTTGATAATGCTCCTGTCTGTCTCGTGGGTATGATGCACTGTGCTCCAAATGTTAAAACACTAGCTTTCTAGAAAAGTTCACTGTTCAGATGTCTGGAGTGAGGTACAATGGCATGTGCCTGTGGTCCTAGCTACTCCTAGGCTGAACCAGGAGTACTTGTTGAGCCCAGCAGTTTGAGGCTAGCCCAACACAGTGAGACCCCATCTTAAGAAAAAAAAAGACTGGGAGTCCAAGGCTGTCAACACAGGCCTAAGAGCAGCAGTGCTCACTAGGTAGTCTTTTGCTCCAAGGCTTCTGGGAGTGTCTCAGGCTGTGTATGTTGTCCACTCCTCTACTGTTCTCTTGGTTGGGGGCCCCAGTGTCCTGCCTCCAGATTCTTAGTAGGTTTTTAAGCTCATGTATCTTTTATTTGTTTATTTTATATTTACTTATTTATTTTTGGAGACAGTCTCATTCTGTAGCTCTGGCGGTCCTAGATCTCACTATGTAGACCAGGCTAGCCTCAAACACACAGAGATCTTCTGCCTGCCTCTGCTTTCCCACGTGCTGGGACTAAAGGCTGTTATCTTTGTATCTATCTGTCTGTCTGTCTGCCTGTCTGTCTATCTATTTTGGGGAGCAGGTTGAGATAGGGTTTCTCTGTGTAGCCCTGGCTGTCCTGGAACTCTCTCTGTAGACCAAGCTGGCTTTGAACTCACAGAGATCCGCCTGCCTCTGTCTCCTGAGTGCTGGGATTAAAGGTATGTGCCACCACTGTCCAACCTTTGTATCTTTTCAAAAATGTTTTATAGCCAGGTGTGGTGATTCACACCTTTTTAAAAAAGATTTATTTTTTTTATTAAAGTTTTCATTTATTATTATTTTTTAATTATGTGTAGGTGTTTATGTGTTTGCATGTAGGTATGTGCACATGAGTGCTAGTGTCCAAGTAGGCCAGAAGCCTGGGATACCCTGGAGCTGGAGGTACAGCAGTTATGAGCTGCCCCCCAGGTGCTGAGAACTAAGCTCTGTCCCTCTGGAAGAGCAGGAAGTGCTCTTGACCACTGAGCCATCTCTCCAGACCCAGCCCTCTTGTTGAAGCAGGGTCTCATTGTATAACCCTGGCTGCCTTGAACTTCTCTGTAGACCAGACTGACTCCTAACTCACAGAGATAAACCTAGCTTTTCTCAGGTGCTAGGATTAAAGGTGGGAACTACCATGGCGAGCCCATAATAATGAGTTTCATTCTAACATTTTCATACATATGTATATAATGTATTTTAATTGTATTCTCCCATTATTCTCTCTTCCCACTCTGGATAATCCCCTTCTTTCTAGCTAGTCCACTTTTCACTTTCATGGTGTGTGTGTGTGTGTGTGTGTGTCCCAGTGAATTTCATTATAGTCAGGAGCATGGGCACCTTACCAGTGGCTTACTGCTGAGTCCCTCTCTTCTCCATGACGAGCTATTGATGGGTCCAGGCTTACGCAAGTCTTATGAAGGTAACCATAGCTGCTTTGTGTTCAAGGCTGCAATAGCGCTGGGTGGTGGTGGCGCATGCCTTTAATCCCAGAGGCAGAGCCAAGTGGATCTCTGTGAGTTTGAGGCCAGCCTGGTCTACAGAGTGAGATCCAGGACAGCCAGGGCTACACAGAGAAACCCTGTCTCGAAACAACAAAACAACAATAACAACAAAGACTGCAATAGCCATGTCGTACCCAAGGGAGAGCATTTCAGAGCATTCTACCCCATCCTTGGGCTCTTCTGTCTCTCCCATAGTGTTCTTGAGCTTTGGAAGGGGTGATGCAGATGTCCCACTTAAGGACAGTCACTTGCTTGTTTCAGCACTGACTGGTTCTGAGTCTCTGCAGTTATTGCTGCCCGCTGCAGCGAGAAGCTCTCTGACGAGCGTGATAGTAGCACTGCTCTATGGACAGAAACATAATAATTTAGAAGACAGTTGGATGGGCGCATCATGTCCACTTAGCGAACAGCAACTGCTACTTCCTCACGGGCTGTGTGACTTCCCCAGCTGTGGCATTGCCCAGATTTCCAGTTTCGGCTCTCCTTGAATCTTTTTGCTTTCAGAACAAGGTCCAACACAAAAGCCACTTCTGTGAGACCACTCTCTTAACATTTGGTGGGTGGGCATTGCTAACACTTCTCCCACTTCCTCTGGCCACCGGTCAGTGGTGTCAGCACCAAGAAATAGTAAACCACAGGTTAAGGGTGCCGCCACAAAAGTGATGTTGGCCCTGGTCACAGATAAGCCAGGTCCTGACGAATTTTCTTCCCTCAGATATGAGGCATTTTCAGGAATGTCTTTCTGCTCCTGCCTCCAGCTTTTTCATCCAGTAGACAGCCTGGGTCTTTATTGCTCAGACTGGTTGGTGTCCAGGCAGCTTCCTGCCTGGAGCCCTGGAAGCACAGGCAGCCTTCCTGAGTGAGAGTTTGGGGATGCATTGTTTAGTGTGGCTCTGCTCCAGGCCTCTGGAGGTGCCAGGCAGCACCGGAGGCGTGGGCTGTGCCCCTGTGCCCCTGCCCCTGCCCAGCCTTGCCATCCACCCTCTCCACAGATGCGACTCTGCCACTTCCACTCCACTCTGCTGCAGAACAGACAGAAGCCCTGGCCGTGCCCTGCCATATTCTTCAGGAGAAACTTCAAGAGTCCACTGGCCAGGTAATGAGATCCCTGCAGCCGAAGGCAGGCCCCCTTCCCAGGCACGGAGACGACTGTGTAATCACAAAGATGGGGAGGCCCACCCCGGACCCCCAAACAGGATGCGTTTGTATCTGTGGCATCTTGGAACCTGAGACCACAGGGTTCCTGACCTATGATCGGTCACACTCAGAAACGTGCTCTCCATAAGAACGTTGTGATGAGCACACACTGACAAACTGGGAGGATTACAGATAGAGGTCCCCAGGCCATCAGATACACAGGGGCCATTTAGAGATGGAGAGTGGGATTGCCTCGATGGGGCGTCAAGCAAGGTATGAGAACAGCCAGAAGAGGTGTGGTGGCTGCATGGCCCTATGAGCAAGGAGGAAGGCTGTCCTTTTTTCTTTTCTTCTCTCCCTCCCTCCCTCCCTTCCTCTCTTCCTTGTTTGTTTTTTGACACAGGGTTTCTCTGTGTAGCCCTGGCTGTAGACCAGGCTGGCCTCAGACTCACAGAGAACCACCTGCCTCAGCTTTCTGAGTGCTGGGATTAAAGGTGTGCGCCACCACCGCCCGGCTGGAAGCCCTTTCTTTAGTGTACCAGGGCCCAGAGAGGAGGCCATGTGTGACATGGATGATGTTCCTGCCGCTGCTGCAGTCAGCATATGTGGATGTCTGCTGTCTTGGGCAGTATGGGACTCTATTCTAGTCTTGCTTCAGGTTCTTGCTCAGTTTGGTTGGTGCTGGCTTTAGTACTACCAAGTATCACTTCCCATTAGGCTCTCTTGCACCACCACAATGGGGAGAGAGATGGTGGACCAGTCTGTGGACTGCAGATCTGTACTGACCGGCCCAATGAGGCAGCCGAAGAAGGCCACCTCCTCCAGCATCTGGCATTTGTGCTATTGTGGAGCCTAGGAAAAGGGCCTTGAATGTGTTGGGTGTCCTCTGGTGGCCACATGGTCCCAATAGACAGGACTTAGAGTTGGCTCTGCTCAGGCAGGAAAGAGGGAAGCTGAGGCCCCAGCTCCCTCGTGAAGGAGCAGCGCTTCCAGCCCCTGCCCATGTCTCCTCAGGACCTCAAGAACCAGGCTGCTGTGGAGGAGGGCGCTCTCTGTCACTATAGTGGGGGTGCCCTTGCTCCTCGGAGCGCGCTATTTCATGGCAGAGGCGCAGGAGAAGAGGAAGATACGACTTGCAATAGATGGTATTGGGCGCTTTAGCAGGTAGGAGGGCTGCGCCAGACCTGGTATAGCTTGGGTGGGATGGCCTTCTCCACATTCTTCTCCTCCAGGGGCTGTGGGGTTCTTCTTGGACTTTGTGGTTAACATGCAGCATGTAGACGGAAAGGTGACAGTGTCCCCACAGACGTTAGCAGGTCAGCCCTAGCCTGGAGGGCAAAGGCTTCAGACATAGAGAAGCTACCCTATTCTACTCACCCTACCATCCAAGAAGACCTAGTGTTCCAGACATGGAGACTTGGGCCTGGGTGGGATGGCCACCTCACTCCCAGCACAGTGCCAAAGGGTTTTTACAAAGCTCTTTCCCCTCCCAGGATGGGAATTCCTGCAGCTGCTGCCAGCCTCATTGGCTTTGTTACTGAGAGAAACTCCTTAACCCGAATGGCTCTGAACTGTAGCGGTCAGGCTCCCCTGGGACAGGGTGTCATCTAGCTCCACTAGTTCAGGACTGCTCCTCCCTGAGCTGGTGCTGCCTCCTCGGGGAAGGCATTTCACAAGAAGTGTCACTGAAGCTCAGCAGCGGTGATACACACCTTTATTCCCAGCACTCAGGAGGCAGAGGCAGGCAGATCTCTGTGAGTTGGAGGCCACCCTGGTCTACAGGACAGCCAGGGCTACTCAGGGAAACCCTGTCTGGGAAAAAAAAAATGTCACTGAGATTTACTCCAGTTAGTCCTTGGGCATGTCTGTGTGTGGTTGGATAGCTGTTTCTAGCCTTGAGGCCCTCCACACCTGTCCTGGTTGGTTCTGTGGAGCTCTGAGGCATCCCTGTTGACAGACTGAACAGTGTCTCCTGTGTTCTGTGGGCCCCGACTTCCCACAGCCCTGGGACTGGGGAGAACAGAACCTCATATCCTTACTCTGTTTCTGCTGCTAGCACCTCACTGTGCAGGTCCCTGGCACCTGCCCTGTGCAGCCCACCCTGACCCATGGGAAACAGGCTTCACAGCTCACTGCTAGGGGCCAATTCGGGCTGTAGCCAGGTGCTGGGGGGACATTCAAACATTGATTTTCCTGGATCTGCAGGCTCTCTGCATCTCCCAGCCTCTCTTCATTTTTTAACTTTTTTTTTTTTCCAAGACAGGGTTTCTCTGTGTAGCTTTGGCTGTCCTGGAACTATCTCTGTAGACCAGGGTGGGCTCAAACTCACAGAGATCTGCCTGCCTTTGCCTCCTGTGTGCTGGGACTAAAGGTGTGCGCCACCACTGCCTGGCTGAAGTTATTTTAAATATCTGAAAATGGCTGAGTGTGGTGGCTCACACCTTTAATCCTAGCACTTACGAGGCAGAGCAATCAGATTTCGTTTGATGCCAGCCTGCTCTAGATAGTAAGCTTCAGACCAGTCAGAGCTGTATACTAAAACCTGTCTCAAAACAAACAAACAGAGTAAGAGCTGGCCAGTGGTGTCACCTCCTTTAGTCCCAAGCACTCAGGAGGCAGAGGCAGGCGGATCTCTGTGAGTTCGAGGCCAGCCTAGTTTACAGAGCAAGATCCAGGACAGGCTCCAAAGCTACACAGGAAAAACCTTGTTCGCCAAAAAAAAAAAAAAAAAAAAGTTTCCCTTCTACCATTTACAAACTCATTAGTTGATTCTCACCAGTCTGGACTTGGAGATATTTATTGTATGCAGGCTGTTCCCTGTGTTGTTTTCTTGCAGACTGCTCCAGATCGGGCTCACCAGAGTGCCTTCAACCTGGCTTTTGTTGTCCCTTCCAAGCCTTTTCATCTCTGTTTTATCACACGTCTATGTCTGTTTTTATCATATGTCCACACGTAGATTTCGTCATTAGCCTTTCCATGACCTTCAACCCCACTAGTAACACACTACTGCCATTATCCTGGGACATTATACTCCAGGTCACATTGGTCTTTCCTTGCCCAGCTTCGGAATCAGCTTTTCTCTCGGGCTGGTACCTTGCAGTGGAGATGAGAGCTGGGGCTGTGCTGTACATGCGCACTTCTCACAGTGACCTGCTGAGATCCAGCCTTGGACAGCAGAGACTCGAGTTCAGATAGACATCCCTCTCCTACTCACAATCTTGTCTCTTCCCCTTGTGTCTGACATTCCCAGCCCTCAGTCCTTCCCTTCAAACACTAAAAGGCTTTAGGTCTGCATTGCCCAGGGAAGGACATTGTTCCCCGGAGTGTGAGGGCGCTCAGAGCTCAGCGGCCCCTCTGCTCATTGTCAGTAGCGCACTCGCACTCCGTAGGGCAGGCTGCTGCTTGCCTTCTGGGCACTGCTGGAGGAGTGGGAAGAGCTGGCGTGTGGAGCTTAGCAGGTTCAGGGCAGGAGCTGACCTTTTCTGCTTCCATAGCTACTTAAGGAAGAGGAATCCCAGAGAGGGAGCCCTTTATGTCGGCTCAGAGACATGCCACTTTTTTAGTTATGGGCCTCCCTGTGGTGGGACAGAAGTGGGAACCTACTGAGGCCACCCGAAGGGACTTGGTTTGGTGTCCTCCCACCTTGAATAGTTGTCCTCCTCCCCCTCAGCTGGAGCCCAAAGTTCTCCTCCAGGTCAAGGCTGCCCATCCTAGTCTAGAACATGGGAAGGAAGTGGGACCCTCCTAGTCCACAGAGTAATGGGTAACCTAGCCTCTCTGCCTTTTTGCTTATTTTTTTACATTTATTTACTTATTGTATATGTGTGGGAATGCACCATGGTATACATGTGGAGGTCAGAGGACAACTTTTGGGAGTTGGTTCACCATGTGGGTTCTGGGGATTGGGCTCTGGTCAACAAGCTTGGTGGCAAATGCCTTTGCCTCTTGAGCCATCTCATCAGCCCTTTAATCAATTAATTAAGTATATATATATATGTGTGTGTGTGTATATATATACTTTATATGTATACATATATATGCATATATGTGTGTGTGTGTGTGCGCGCGCACACACACACACACACACACACACACACACACACACACACACACACACACGACGTGCTCTGTCTGCATGTACGCCTCTACACCAGAAGAGGGCAACAGATCCTACTATAGATGGTTGTGAGCCACCATGTGGTTCCTGGGAACTGAACCCAGGTCCTCTGGAAGAACAGCCTATACTTTTAACCACTGAGCCATCTTTCCAGCACTTCCTTGTCTGTTTTTTGTTTGTTTGTTTTTTTTTTTGTTTTTCAAGACAGGGTTTCTCTGAGTAGTTTTGGAGCCTGTCCTGGATCTCACTCTATAGACCAGGCTGGCCTCGAACTCACAGAGATCCGCCTGGCTCTGCCTCCCGAGTTCTGGGATTAAAGGCTGTGCCACCACCGCCTGACTCCTTCTCTGGTTCTTAAAGAACTTTTCTCTTCGTCCCTTTTGCAAGTGACCCTCCTGGGACCATGATGCTGTGATGCCCAACACTGCTTCCTCTGCCCACAGTCCTCATCCCTCTCCCCACTGAACTTAGCGGTCTGTGCATGAGTAGTATTCCGTGAGCTCATAAGGACCCAAGTTACTAGAGGCTGACCTTAGGCACAGGGCTTAATGGGTAAGGCCAGACTTTGGGCTGAGGACCCCCAGGAACTAACACACTCCCAGCCTGCCTGGGGCTGAAGTTGCTTCTGCCTGCAGGTCTGTGAAGGTTGGTCTGCTCATTTCCCTGGACTACTGGTGGTGCACAAATGTAATCCTACGGGGAGTGGAAGAGGTTTGTCCTCACATCCTGAGCACATGCAGGGAGGGGGGACGCTGGTGGTATGGGGTGCTGGGGGGACCAAGGAGTGGCCACCTGTCCCCAGCCTTTCCTCCATGCCTGTGGTCAGAACAGCCCGGGGTATTTGGAGGTGATGTCTGCATGTCACCAGCGTGCGGCTGACGCCCTGGTGGCAGGAGCCATCCGCAATGGGGGCCTCTATGTGAAACTGGGCCAAGGGCTGTGCTCCTTCAACCACCTGCTCCCACCTGAGTACATCCAGACGTTGCGTGTGCTGGAGGACAGGGCCCTTACTCGGGGCTTCAGGGAGGTGAGTCCAGCTGATGGGGAGAGGAAAGAGGGAGCTGCCTCAGCAGCCCAGGCAGTGACTCCAAGCACATTCTTGCCAGGTGGACAATTTGTTCCTTGAAGACTTCCAGGCACTTCCTAATGAGCTCTTCCGGGAGTTTGACTATGAACCGATGGCTGCTGCAAGCCTGGCTCAGGTGCACCGTGCCAAGCTCCATGATGGCACTGATGTGGCTGTAAAGGTATCTATGCTGCTGCACACTAGATGGATCCTGGGCCAGTGGTGAGCCTGGATTTCAGTGTACCCTGGCCTACTGCAGGTACAGTACATTGACCTACGAGACCGCTTTGATGGGGATGTGCACACACTGGAACTCCTGCTGGACCTCATAGAGCTCATGCACCCCACCTTCGGCTTCAGCTGGGTCCTACAGGTAGTGCCCCCATAGCAGGTCGGGGAGAGGCAGCTAGTGGTAAATGCTAAACCCAGATGTGACTGACCCATCTGCCCATATATAACCTCTAGGATCTGAAGGGGACACTGGCCCAGGAGCTGGACTTCGAGAATGAGGGCCGAAATGCTGAGCGCTGTGCTCAGGAGCTAAAGCACTTCCGTTATATTGTTGTCCCTCGGGTGCATTGGGACAAGTCTAGCAAGGTGGGCTGGGTAGAGCTTTCCCTGAGGGTGGGGCAACACATGGCTGCTGAGCTCACTCAGCCTCTTGCTCTCGCAGCGGGTGCTGACAGCTGACTTCTGTGAAGGCTGTAAAGTGAATGACATGGAGTCCATCAAGAGGCAGGGGCTGGCAGTGCAGGACGTGAGTACCATGTGCTGGGGCAAGACCGTGGATGCTGGGCAATGGTTGTTGTCATATATTCCCTATGTTCTCCCTAGGTAGCGAAGAAGCTGATCCAGGCTTTTGCTGAACAGATATTCTACACTGGCTTCATTCACTCTGACCCCCACCCTGGCAATGGTAGGAAAGCCCCCAGGGTGGGATCTCGGAGGGGTGGCTTGAGCTGACATGCTGTGTTCCTAGTTCTGGTGCGGAAAGGTCCAGATGGAAAAGCAGAGCTGGTGCTGCTGGACCACGGGCTCTACCAGTTCTTGGATGAGAAGTAAGCTGGGGTGGGCATGGGGGGGGGGGGCTTCCTTGGGCCCTCTTCCTGCAGCGTGGAGCTTGGAGCTCAGTTAGGCCTTCCTGCAGGGACCGATCCTCCCTGTGCCAGCTGTGGCGGGCCATCATCCTGAGGGACGATACTGCAATGAAGACACATGCAGCTGCACTTGGGGTACAAGGTAAGGGTGCGTATTTGTGGAAAAGGCAGAAGCGTGCCCCTGTGCACCAAAAAGGAACTCCTGCCTTCTCCACAGACTATATGCTGTTTTCTGAGGTGCTCATGCAGCGGCCTGTGCGCCTGGGCCAGCTGTGGGGTTCCCACCTGATGACCCGAGAGGAGGCAGTCTACATGCAGGACATGGCTCGTGAACACTTTGAAGGCATAATGGAAGTGCTCAAGGCACTGCCACGGCCCATGCTCCTCGTGCTACGAAACATCAACACAGTGCGTGCCATCAACTCGACCCTCGGCACCCCTGTGGACCGTTACTTCATCATGGCCAAGAGGTTAGTGACCCAAGGGGAAGCCTGCAGGTGGTGCTGCAGGTTAGCAGGCTGATGTGTGTATCTGATACAGTGCTGTCTCGGGTTGGAGCCGCCTGGTGGGTGCAGCGTACCATGGCATTTACAGCAGCAGCCTCTTGCGCCACATCAAGGTCATCTGGGAGGCATTCAAGTTTGAGGTGGCCCTGAGGTGAGTGAACATGGGGGCTGGATGGGTGGCTGGCCAGGATCTGCTCCCCATCAACTTATGATCCTTTACCCTGCCCCTCTAGGCTGGAAACCCTTGCCATGCGGCTTGCGGCCCTCGTGTTGCGTGTTCTGGCCCGCCTGGGCTTTGCCCCCAAGGCTGAGGAGGTCTCCCAGTACCTGGAGATGTAGGTCTCTGAGCCAGAATGACTACAAGGCTGCCAGGGGTCAGCAGAGCTTCCAGCCTGGGCACACTGAGCAGGCCCAGTGCAGATATCTTTCAACCCGGGGCTGGAATGGGGAATACACTATGGGGCTCTTAAACACAATGACCACACACTCATCTGAAAGAAATTGTTTTTCTTTTATACAAAATGGGTAGAGATAAGTGTACAGTGGCAGGGTGGCGTCACAGAATTAGAAGTGAGCGGTGACACGGTCTGTCTCCAGCAAGTCATCCAGGATCTGTGGGATGATGGGGAGGTAAAGATGTGGGTGGGTAGGGCAGGCAAGGCAAATGGGCTGGGATGAGAGGTGGTACTCACAATGTCCGGTGTGGTACCGATCTTCTTGGCCAGCTCACTGCGCTCCATAGTGCTAAGGTATAGGTAGCGGTTTAGCAGCTCTCCATCAAGGACGTTGCGCACAGCATTCTGCAGGATGCGCCGGTCGACATGCAGCATTCTGTGGTGGGGGACATAAGAGGGTCAGAGCACACCGGGGTGCAAGGACAGGCCAGGGAAGGAAGGGGCACACTCACCGGAAGGCACGGGGGTTGAGGCCAGCGTGGTGGGGTAGCATGGTTGTCAGTGCGTTCTGCAGCATCAGCAGCCGTCGGTAGGTCTTCTCTTGCATGGGCAGCAGGAGCCCGATGCCACCATCCAGGGTGGCTGGGGAGATGCTGTGTGAGCCAGGCTGGCCCTCCCGTCCCTGGCCCCCAGGCTGGCCCTCCCGTCCCTGGCCCCCAGGCTGGCCCTCCCGTCCCTGGACCCCAGGCTAGCCCCGTCCCTGGACCCCCCACCCCAACACTCACCAAACCAGGTGATGTGCTTGTTCTCCCACACGACTGACTTCTTGCTGGGCCCCTCAGCAGCGCCTCGGCACGGGGTCCTCCAAAATGTGTTCACATGGGCACCCACATGGAAGTCTGCTCGGCGCAGCAGGCGCATGCCCCCAAAACTCTCTTTGGCTGGGGACAGGAACTCAGGTCATGGCCTGCCCACTGCCTGGTACCCAGCCCAGGAAGAGATCGGAGAGGAACCACTCACCTTCTGGCAGATACATATACACCATGAGATTGCGGTCTCGGTCGGACACTGATGAACAGAGAGACCAGAGTCAGCCTCAGCTACACACCCCCCACTAGTGCAGCCTCCCAAGGAGCCACATGCTCACCTAAGAAGCCCAGCTGGGCATTGTCCACCATGAAATCCACACTGTATACCTCCAACGGCTTGGCATCCTGGGGAGGGGAAGGACAGTGTGAAAGCAGGCACTGGGCTGGTGCCCACCCGCACACCTGTCCCTCTGAGTACCCGGGACACCAGGCTCAGCGTCTTGCTCTCCTCCTGGTAGCGCAGCAGTGAGATGCTCTTCATGACATCTGCCGCCAGGATGAAGTTCTTGACGCTGATCATCTGGTGGATGTACAGCTGGGTGTCGATGAAGGCCATGCCCGTCAGCTCGCTGGCCCGCAGGCTCCACAGGAAGATCTGAAGGGCAGGAGATGGTGAACAGGGCCGCTGTTACAGGCAGAACAGAGCTCCAGGAGGGAAGGGAAGGACAGGAATAACACACCTTTTGGCCAATGGCTGACACCAGGTGGCCATTGCAGTGGCACAGTGCAGTCACGGGCCCCTTCTGCTCCTTCTCATACAGGACCTTGAACTTGTTCTTGGTCAGGGGCTGCCCAGGCTCAGGCACCACTTCAATCACGTCCATGATCAGGATCTGGAAGGGCAAGGGAATGCGTGGAGATGGCAGATGGTCTGCTGGGGGCTGCCTGCCCCCCACCCAAAGGCCCTTACCCGCCCACGGCATGTGACTTCCTCCCCCTGCATGAGGCAGGTCCCAGCAGCCACATAGCCCTTTAGGCCTGAAACGGTCTCCTCACTGCGCAGTGACACTGTCTTCATGCACGTGACATGCTCCCATTCCTCTAGCTCGATCCTGCATGAAGCCAGGCTTTGTCAGCACTTGCCACCTCCAAGCTGCCAGCAGAGCAGCCCCTGGTAGATCCAGCCTCACCTGGCATTGGGAATGGCCTCCCAACTGACTGGGGAGATGAGCTGGATGGAGAAGGCTTCTTGCTGGGGGTGGATGTATCTGTCATCTGTTGAGACAAGGAAAGTGAGTCACCTTGTAGACAGTACAGCTGAGTTCCGCCACCCCCCCCCCCTTCAAGTGTTGCATACCTCTCTCAATGGCCTCAAATTCCTTTTCCTCACCAGTCATTCGTGGGATTCGAGTGCAGGGTGTGTTGGTGCTGGTGGCCACGGCGTACACCTGGGGTGTTAGAGGGTGTCACATGCCAGAGGCCAGGCTCAGAAGGTGCCTGGGGGATGTGGGACAGGGACAGACCTTGGACTCTACATGGTAGGCCACATAGTGGGCTGTGCAGCGCAGTGGGATCTTCCTGACAGGCCACGGAGCATCATAGGACAGGTAGGCAGGCAGGACACTGATCCTCAGTTCACCCTAGGGGTGCAGTGGGCAGCAAAGTCAGTTTGGTCTGGGGTGATAAGGGTAGAGCCAATGAACCTAGGCCTCCCAAAATGTTCTGTAGCTCTGTGGTATGGGACATCAGGACTGCTGTGTTGGGTAGTGGCCTGGAGAGGCTAAAGCTCTGTTTAGGCTCATTTCATGTTGCTGGACGGTAGTACAGGACATGGGAAGGCCAGGGCCAGAGGACACTCCAGGGACTGGACACAATAGGAACCCCAATAATAGACAAAGGAGCCAATGTCCGTGACCCAGGCCACCCTTCACCAGCAGTTCTGTGTTGTTGGCCCCTGGAAAGCACCTGCTGTCAGCCTCAGGTATGTGCCTGCCACAAAGCCATACAGCAGCTAAGAAGCGGAGCAAATGGTAAAGCCACCTCAGCCTGGCTCTAACAAAGTCTGAGGCTGTCCCTCAAGTGCAGAATGGTGACCTCACTGGTCTCCCTTCCACACCCCAACTGTCTCATCCTCCGTCTTCCCAGGATAAGCCCAGAGTTGAATTCCTTGGCCCCACGAGTTTCCACAGTCTTGGCCCTCTGCTCCCACAGCTGTCTGGCCTAGAGCAGTATCAGTGGCATTGGAGGGAACTAGGCTAAGCCTCCTTACCTGTCTGTTGAAGTACAGGAAGCCACGAGGGCAGTTCACATTGTGGAATGGAGCAAAGGAGTCAATGGGGCCATCGATGCCCATGGGATGCAGACGCAGAGCTCCACGACCAGTCACCAGGAGCCAGTGAGGTGAGGGTCCACAGATGAAAACCTAGAGGCAGGCACTTTTGAGTACACCGAGAGCAAGGCTCCATCCTCCAATCCTGCCAAGCCACTTGCCTACCCCTGAATAGCCATAAATATCCTCAAAGGAGCGGAAGCGTGCCACACGACCCCGGACTCCAGATCCCTCCTCAGTACTGCAGCCTTCCGTCTTCTTCTTAGATGGCTTTGGCTTCTTTTCACGGAAGTTGATGTTGTGGGGGACCTGGCAGAGGCCACAGTAAGTGCTAGGTCCTCCAGACCCTGCTGGCCTGGCCTTCCAATCCACCCCATGCCCAAACAGGGTCTAGCCACTGGCACCTTCTTGAAGCGGACTTTGAGATTTCCCTGGCCAAGCTGAGAGTCGTGGGGGAAGGCTTCATAGATAAGCAACTCCTGGTCCACATGTACCTGGGGATCCAAGCAGGGATAGCTCTTAGCTAAGTGGGGGGCATGAGGAGGGGGCAGGGCCTTGGGGGGCAGCTGGTAAGAAGGAACTTACCAGCAGGTAGGGCCTGCTCTGCCGGCTTCCCAGGGCAACCAGCAACACCTCCTTGACCAAAGGCAGCTCCCCCTGGCGTGTGGCCTCTTCCTTTCGGACTTCACCTTGTGTGGTGGGCTGTCCAAAAGAGCTGTCCACCAGGACCCGCTGTCCCACAGGGAAGTTCTTAACTAGGAACACCAGCCGCCAGTCTGGGAGCTGGTAGATCTGGAGAGAGGACAATGGTTAAGAGTAGGGTCAAAGGTTACCGTGCTGTGACACTGCTGTGTGTGCTGCACCCACCTCCATGGTGCCATTTTCCCGCACCAGCAGGCACCAGTGGGTGGGGTCTACCCTGAAGGGTGCAGGGTCACGGTCAGCGGGGGGCTGGTTGCTCCTGCGGGCCTCCTCTTTGCTGGGACTGAAGAGGGAGCCGGAGTCCCCATACAGCATCTCTTCCTCATCGTCCACTGTGGGGCTGGGAACCAACAGATAGATATGTCACAGCGTGCCATGGGAACACTGGCACCTCACCCACCAGCCCCTACGCACCTTGTTTCCGAGCCCAGACCTTCAGCCTCTGAGCCACTTCGGCCCCCCAGTTCGTCACGGGCCCCACCCAGGCGGCTCTCGGTGGTGAACATGCCGCTGACATCACGGTACAGGCAGAGCGCGATCACCTTCGACTGCTGTAGGAAATGGGGTAAGGTTCAGACAAGGGCAGGGGCAGGCAGAGCACGATCACCTTCGACTGTTGTAGGAATGGGGTAGGGTTCAGATAAGAGCAGGGGCAGGCAGGGGGAAGACAAGGGCATCAAGGGTAGGGGGCCTACATGATGCAGTGGGGGCTTGTGTAGTGCCAGGCGGTGGTGGCGGCCACCGTATGAATCACTCTTGAGCAGGAACATGGTAACGTGGCCCTCAGCACTCATGATGACCACATAGGGATCAGCCACAGCACACTGCACGATGGGGGCACCCAGGTCCACAGGGATGAAGTGCAGTTGATTCACTGTGGACACAAGGTCGTTAGGGTGAGGTGGCGATCCATACCACCTCAAGACCCATTCACACAGACCTGCCCACCTACCGCCTTCCAACAGGCGAATGCCCAGCGGTGAGACTTGGACAATATAGCGATTGTCCCCAATGTTTCCAGCGAAGACTGTGGGGCCCTGTGTGGCAAAGCCACTGGTGTCCAGCTCCATGATCTCCTGGCCAGTCTGTAGGATCTATGGCGACAGTGGTGAGTGGTGCCTTCCCCAGGGGACCCGGTCCCTAGTCCCAAACTCGACTTTTTTTTTTTTTTTTTACCATGGTTGAGTCTTCCCGGCTAAGAATAAGGAAGCCATGTCTTCGCCCGTCCTCCTCTGTTTTGGGGGCAGCAGGCTCCTGCTCTGTGCTCTCTGCTTTGGGTGTTTCTTCCTGTGAGGGCAAGAGAGGGGCAGAGCAGGGGCCACAGTCTAGCAAGGGCAGTGTGTGACTGTGACCACCTGGACCCCAGTATCCCCCAGGAGCTGCACAATTCCCTGCCCCTCTTGGTCTCCCTCTCAGCCCAGTTTCTACCTCCTCTTTCCGCCCAGGAGCGATGACCGTCCACATATCATAGCAGCCAGGAAGTTCAAAGGTGGTCACCACCTGGGGCCGGATACTCTTCTGGAATAAAGATGGGGTGGGAATGAGTGCTCAGCCCGACTGAGTCGTACCAGGAGTCTCCTACCCCCACCTGCACATACCTGCAACACTGACAGGGCCCCATTTTTCCCGTAGCCGGAGCAAACCACAATCTCCAGGTCTGGCTCAGGACTGTTCTGAAACTACAGAGTAGGGTAAGGACACAGCTTTCCATCTCACCTCTAGGCTCTATACCATAGTCCGAGCCCCTTGGGTACCTCTTCAGAGAGGAAGGCAGGCTCGCCCACGGCAGCGTTGGCACAGGGTCCAATGTTGAGCATGCTGTCACACACCTGCAGGCACAGCAACGGTCAGGTAGGGTGAAGCGGGTGGATACCCACTGCCTTCCCCGGTCTTACCTCAAAAGAGTAGGTGGCCAGCTGTGTGCCTGACTGGGCCTCGCTGCCATATACTTCAATTTCATCCACCTCATCCTGCGGCACCGTCTTGCCTCCTGCAGCAGAGAGAGTCCAGCTTAGTCCAAGCATGGACTCTGGCCCTCCCCTGCTCATCCCAGCCCATCATCCTCTCACCTGTCCAGCCCACTGTAGGGTCCACTCGCTTCTTCTTAGAGGGAGGCTCTTCCTGTGAGGCATGAGAAATGAGTGAGTAGCCCTGAGGCTGTCCCACACATGGGGGCCATGGAAGGACAGGCCCAGGGACCCTACATTGTGAGCACTTACCTTGTCAGCAGCCTCACGGACAGAGCTGGCCGGGGGCTCCTGCAGCTTCTCCGTGTACTTGAGGAGGAGGGAGTTGCCCAGGCGAGAGCCCAAGAACAGGTATCCAGGCTCCATTGTGACCATCTGAGGGAGAGGTGTGAGTAAGAGTACAACCAGACCTGACCCAGGACACTCCCAACCCCGTTCCACTCACACTGGTGGTAAGGACACTAGCAGCTGCCTTGTCAAAGTGAAATGCTCGGACACTGCGCATGCCATCAGTGATGAGGGTCAGCACATAACTGTGGGGAAAGGTAAGGGCATTGAGTGGGCAAGGGACACCGAGGCATGGAGAAGGCATGTGGGCATCCCAGAGGTCAGGGTTCATAGGCTGTGGGCTTACATCTCGCCTCCCTTGAGGGAGATGACCATCTTGTCATAAGAGATGAAGGCTGCCTGCGCGCAGTCCAGGGTGATCCGTACGCCCTCTTGGGTACCTATGGGGTACATAATGATCAGGCAGACTGGATGTCTTGCCCTGAACAGAGCCCACTCTGCACCAGGCACATCCCACCCTGCCCACAGTACACCCCACTCACGTAATGGGAAGGCGGTGGTGCCTGTGGTGAGACTGTTGAGAGCCACACCATACGGGGGAACGCTCTGGTTCAGGTACAACAGTGAATTGACGGCGAAGATCACGACCCCACCTGGAGGCAGACGACACCACTGCTATACAGTTCACTGCCGCCCCCGTCCCCATTGCCATTCAACACAGCCACACCCTCACCTATGGGCTTGGGCACAGCCAGGGCCTGGGTACAGTCAAAAGGCAAGCTGGTGAGGGACCAGATGACCGGATGGACTTTCTGTGTGATGTTCAGCGAGATAGCCACAATGGAGCACGTGTCCTGCCTCACAGCCACCCGCCTAGAGCAGCAGGTAGGTCATCCAGAGGCAGTCACATTGCTCCCAAGGTCAGCGACCCAGTCACCCCATCTCCCTCTCTATAGCCCTGCCCGGGCAGGACCTCTGGGAGCCCACAGCAGGGGCCCCAGCCTCACCCGGGCCAGGTCTGGGCAGGACCTCTGGGGGCCCACAGCAGGGGCCCCGGCCTTACCCGGGCCAGGTCTGGTTGGGTTCAAACAAGATCAGCAGAGTGGGCTCATAGTAGCCATGGAGGAACTGCAGGTCGATGATGTTGAGCAGCTTCTCATCCAGAGCCCTCACGTCGATGATGTAGCTGGGCAGGAAGCTGGACCTCTGCCTACAGACCAAAGGTGTCAGCCAGAGGAAGTGATAGGGCAGAATGCTCAGGGCTCTTGGGTGCTCAAAACCACAGCCACCCCGGCTTGGCACTCACCCTTCGCCCATGAGCCCCTCATGCTCCTCAGCCAGGCTCTCTCTGCGGAAAGGCAGAACTACCAGCCTTGTGCCGTAGATGAGCATGGCTGCACAGCGCCCGTCAGGGTCCACCCGCACACGAGGTGTGTGCACATTCTGTACGAAGCCATCCTGGGGGCAGAGGGGACATCAGTTGGGCTACAGAAGATCTGAGGGAACTCCTGGGGCAGCAGAAGAGGAATGTTAGAGAGAATTGCTAGGCTTAGCCTGGGCACTCTTGGGCTTGGCTTACCCGAAGTTCAGGCTCCTCAAAGTAGTGTAGAGACAGGGTCTTCAGGTCATGGGTGCCTGGGTCATACTCCACCACTGACAACTGGAGGCAGGAGGTCAGAACCACGGCCCGTTCAATACCAACCCTGATAACGCTGACAGACCCCAGCCCAGCACTGCTCCCTATAACACAGCACTGTGCCCAGGACCTCCTGCCAGACCCATACCGCTCACCTTAGCATCTTTGAAACTGAGAAGCAAGGCATCACGTTTGGCGCCCGCAAGCTGCACGCTGGCCATGGACATGACATTGCCAAAGAAGGAGAAGGAGGCGACCAGCTCTAGTTTCTCTCTATGGGCCTTCCCCTCTGGAGTAGAGGTCAACAAGTCAGGACGAGGCCCTGTTCACAGGCCACCCATACACGCCCCACCTAGGTGCAGGGCTAGGGGGCTATCCCACACTTACCTGTGCCCCCATCACTCTTGGTCAAAGCCTGGAAGGGAAAAGGGAGCAGTAAGGAACCACACACCAGGCAGACCTATCTTATCCATGAACACAGTCATCTGAAGGACAGGAAAGTCCACCCAGGGCCGGCCCCGGCCATCAGCAAGCTCTACTTTGCAAGGTCAGTGTATAAGCCAGGTGATCCCAGGCAAACTTACATTCACATATCCTAACCCTATCCTTAGGGCTCCTCACTGGAAAGCTACACGTCTAGCTTTCCTAGAGGCCCACCCCTATGCCGCACACAGTCATTCTCTACAGTCTCAAACTTGCTCAGCTGTACACCCATAAACTTATACCTGAGACCAAGCAGCTCAGTGCCAGCTGCAGGTCCAGCTGTATACTTGGATAGCTGGACCAAGACAGAGTCAAGGGATACTAGAACCAAGAGGTAACAGGTGTGGTAGCACATACCTGTGATCCCAGGAGGTCAAGACAGGAGGATTCTAAATTCCTGTCCAGCCTGAGTTACATGGCAAGACCCCCCACACCTCCCAAAAATAACAATAAGACAGAAACGAGGCCTTGAGCTTTCCTGGCAACTCCAGGTGACAGCTGTGCCGGACTGGGTGTCCCCACAACACATGGCTGCATATTCTAGATCCACAGGAACAGACTCAAAGACAGCCACAAAAAAAGGACACATTTCCCTTTAAACGTACTGAGGGCTGCTCTGAAGGCCAGGCTGTGGGAGCAAGGACACCATGTCCTCCTGGAAACCTAAGTTCTTGAAAGATGCCTGACGAATCTTAGGCTATAAGCTGCCAGGATAGGCACACAGAACAGAACAGAAGAATGGACAGATCACAGCCCAGTCTGCCCCTTCTGTATTTGTCCAAACCTGACCACCATGTGTCTTGACACACTGTGCCCATCTGTCTTAGGCAGTCTGTCTCAAATCAGACTGGACTGAGCCCTCCATCACTTCCACCCCGTCACTTTGCACTTCAGTCTGTGGGACAGAGAAGCCACACTGTTCTGCTAGGGTCAGAAAACGAGGATCTGCTAATTAGGAGCTGCAGCTTTTGTTTCAAGGATCTGTCTTTAGAATGTACCCAACCATTAAAAATGTAAACACTGCAGCTTTTGTCCAAGGATCTGTCTTTAGAATGTACCCCAACCATTAAAAATGTAAACACTCAGCCAAGCGTGGTGATGTACCCCCTTTAATCCCAGCACTCGGGAGGCAGAGACAGGAGGATCTCTGTGAGTTCAATGCCAGCATGGTCTACAAAGTGAGTTCTAGGACAACCTGGGCTGCTATACAGAGAAACCCTGTCTCGTTCCCCCCCCCCCCCCCCAAAAAGCAAACACTCCCGTTAATTCCAGGTGTACAGTTATGGTGCTTTCTCCCTCACCTTTAAAACCCTTTCTCTTGACCTGAGTGCCCTTTTTTTTTTTTTTTTTGAGACAGTTTCTCTGTGTAGCTTTGGAGCCTGTCCTGGATCTCACTCTGTAGACCAGGCTGGCCTCGAACTCACAGAGACCCGCCTGCCTCTGCCTCCCAAGTGCTAGGATTAAAGATGTGCGCCACCACCGCCCGGCTCTTTGCTGTCTTTTGGACAGGTCTTTTTCCAGCCGGCTGATTCCCTGCTACCAATTCTCCTCCACAGGCCTCAACCATCCTCACTGGCATCCCATAGTCCTCTGTCATAATCACCTAAGGCTAAGAGCACAGAACCAGTTCAGGACCCTCTTCCAACTCACCTCCCAGGCATGACTCCTGAGTGGCTCTCCGCTCCTGGCCACCATGGAATATCAACACTACCCCTGTAACTGCTAAGACCAAATCCAGACCTGTTACCCACAACCCTGACAAAATCTTGGCATCATTCTCAGTTCCTCTCAAACAGCACATCTATCCATCCTAAATCTGATGGCTTCCCATCACCTCATAGCTACACTGGTCCAGGCCACCATTAATTCTTGCCTAATAGCTATAGCCACTTCCTGACTAGTCTCCTCGGACAGCTGTCAAACCTAAGTTGGGTAAGATCATTTCTTTGCCAAAATTCCCTACTTGGAGAGTGTGGCATGGAGCCCCACCATGTTACTTCTTACCTGCTCTCCCCACCTTTAGCCTCAATCACAGAAACAGTTTTGCTTGAAACTACTTTGTCTCACTCACACATACTTCTCCATATCTTGTCTATTTAAATCACATCTTCTACAGGTGAGACTTCGCTGCAGCCCTGCCCAGGTTTGCTGCCTTAACGACACTGCATCTCCCTGTCTATATGTGACCTGTCATTCCCTGGGGGGGCACACTCCACAGAGCAGACTTCTCCCCAGAAGTCTCATACAGCAGAAGCTAATAAGTGTCTGGGAAAGCCAGGCAGTGGCGGTGAACACCTTTAATTCCAGCACTTGGGAGGCAGACGCAGGTAGGCCTCTGAATTTAGTCTACAGAATGAGTTCCAGGGCAGCCAGAGCTAGACAGACCCTGTTTTGGGGGCGGGGGGAGAACATTGGCCCTCTCTCATAGTACCCATGGTTTTGTCACCTCAAGATTCTGCCTGGAACACCTCCCCTATCAGCAGAGGTATGTGCTGCACCTTGGCTAAGATGCTGCCTCTTTAGGGGCTGGAGTGATGGCTTAGCCATCAAAAGCACTTGCTGCTCTTACAAAGAACCCATTTGGCACAACCATCCATAACACTGACCTCCATGGACACCAAGCATTCATGTGGTGCACATACACGTAGGCAAAACACATAAAATCAAATGAATAAACCTAATTTTTAAATTTCAGGGGGTTAAAAAAAAAAAAGGAAGAAGCTACCCTTCAGGCGTCGTTTTTGTTTTGCTTGTTTGGTTTTCTTTTGAGACAGTCTCACTATGTTGCCCTGGCTGGAACCAGTTTAGACTGGAACACCCAGAAATCTGTCT
The DNA here is from genome assembly GCA_902168415.1 of Peromyscus melanophrys. Taxonomy (NCBI): domain Eukaryota; kingdom Metazoa; phylum Chordata; class Mammalia; order Rodentia; family Cricetidae; genus Peromyscus; species Peromyscus melanophrys. The sequence goes on along the minus strand of CABHPR010155678.1, from coordinate 173 downwards.
GCTTCTGCCTGAGATTGAAGGCATGCACTACCAAGATTCCACGGAAATTGCCTCTGTGCAAGAAGGCTTCCTGAACCACTTGCTGTCACTCCAGCAACCAAAACATCCCTACATCTTATCTATTGATGGGTTTGTTCCACTTTCCTACATCTACTGCCAGTAGTCGGTCCCCA
>CABHPR010155677.1:12097-28515 GCA_902168415.1 Peromyscus melanophrys | reverse complement strand
TGCAGCTTGGGGCTTTATCTGGTGGGTATCTATGTCATGTTATTGGATCTGTGGAGGCAGGCACAACAGTAGCTCTCTCTGGAGCCGAAATGACCAAACTCTAGCTAGTCCGGTACAAGGAGGGTCTTAATCTATGTCTTCAGATCCCTCCACAACAGCAGAAAAATCATTCTCAACCTCAAAAACTCCCAGACCAGCTCGGCTCTTGGTCCTCCAGAATGCCAGATTTATACACATGCCCTTTCCCAGCCTCACAGGAGGCTTTTAGCATTTTTATTCCTCTGTTGTTTTACATGATTTTCAAAGTCACCACTGTATCATAGCTTTTCTCCAAAGAATGCACACTTCTGCTGAGCCGTGCCTTCAGCCGGAAAGCTAACAAGCGGACTTCCTGTAGATCTATCTCTTGTCCCTTGCTCCCACAGCCCAGAGCAAGACACAGTCAAACCCAAACCAGGCTACTGGGGAAGCCGGTTTTCTCAAATATCCCTGCCAAGCACCGCCAGCTTGCTTGCTCAATAATGGTCAGGTGTGTGTATGTAAGAGTCTGCACTCAGTCCCGGTCAGCATCTCCCAAATGCAGGTCGTCTGGGCAGAGACCCTTTTCCACTGTCAAGACTGGCTTTAACATGCTGACCTAAAACCCATTGCTGACTTTCAGAAAACACTCCCTCCTAAAGCACTGGTTCTTAACCTTCCTAATGCTATGGCCCTAAGGCAGTTCCTCATGTTGTGGTGACCCCCACCCCCAACCATAGGATTATTTTCATTGCTACTTCCTAACTGTAATTTTGCTACTATTTATGAATTGTTATGTAAATATCTGATATGCAGGATATCTGATATGCGACTCCTGTGAAAGGGTCGTTGGATCCCCGAAGGGGTCACGACACACAGGTTGAGAACCACTTCCACAAAGAAAACTAAGTGCCTTTTTTGGTTTTTTTGTTCTTTGCTCTATTATTCCACTGCCAAATATCTAGCCATAGGGAATATTTTTAATCAGAAAAAGTTATGGGAAGACCTTTATTATTTACAGAGTCAACAAAGAATAAAACCCTGCCAACAACTAAAGTACCCGGCAGCAGGAGAGGGGCTGAGTGACTAAGGGATCTTCGCTGACGAAACAAAGCATCAGGGGCTTTGAAAATCACACATCAGACAAGAGCCGCTTCAAGCCATCTGCAGAGGGGTGAAGGGGCACGCGTGTGAATCCAACTTCACAAATATCATGTGAAGACAAAGACAAGGCAAAGGAACCAGCAAGCTACTAACAGGCTGTTTGTGGGATTTTTTTTTTATTTCCCTCTTTTTTCATCCTGCTCCCCAAATTAAATATAGCAAGGAATAAAACAGTGCTAAAATACTCCTTAAAACCATATCTGGCCAACACAGTAAGGGACTGAGGATTGGTAAAGTAATTGTGGCGTGTAAATGGCTGCCGCGGAAGAGATCTGAAGTATTGATTGACAGATTTCTGACACTTTAAGCTCTGTTTCAACAAATACTTCATGGGAAACTTTCGTCAGGGCTCTCAATGGATCAATCCCTTGTTCAGAAAAGTGTGCCTGGCTCTTGCATCCAGCGGTTATAGCGACCCATCCAGCAAGGCTGGACCCTAGACATCAAGGAGGAAGCCCAGCCTACTGCACGTGGGGCCTGTACCGCCTCTGAGAGGCCTTCATCCCGGCGTGGATGGAAATGCCAACTGGCAGCTGGGGTGGTACAGAACCAGGTGACAGATGCGCAATTAAATAAAGGCTCAGGAGACTGCAGCCGAGACGAAGTGTGCACACACTCAGGCACATTCTCGAAAAGAGCAGACCTGCAAGGGGGGCTTTCCATTCAAAACCTCCCTCCCAACCCTAACCCCCTTCACTCAACAGTGGGGTCCCCAACAGGTTGGGCATCCCTCATCAAGGAAACCAAAGCCAGCTAAGCACAATTTTCTTTCAAATATACTCATTCTCTCCGCTGTCAGTGATCCCTAATAATTTATTTATAACGGTTCCGGGGTGTTTACAACAGCTTCGCAAAGTGCTATCCTGCTGCCTTCCGCAGCCGTGTTGACTGCCTGGTTTTCCCATGAACTGCCTGCAGATGGGCTTTATGGGCACAGAGGGGCATCACGGCTTCTGCTCCCCCAGGCTGCAGTGGGAAGAAGCCCACAGCCGGCAGCGGGCGGTGGGACACGGAGTCTGACTCAGCAAAGCCTCCTCTAGCTTCCTAGTTTTCAAGGCTTAGGTTTGCAGTTCTACCACCCTACTAAATTATCCGGTCCCACTCATTCCATATCTGGGAATGGAGCCTAAGCGAATAATTCAGACATAAGTGAAGAGAAACCTACGTGGAGACGGGCCTGAGAGCCGGAGGGGTAAATGGGTTCCCTCGAAACGTCTGACTTGGAGGAATACTGAGTTTATGGCCAATCTCCCTAATGGCAGAGTCTAATAGAGAAAGGTGCTTAGAATTTCATTTTCAAGCAGTGGGTTCTCAAAGAAGGATATGGTCACCCGAGGGACGTGTGACAATGCCTGGAGAGAGTTTGTGCTGTCGTGTGAGGAAGTAGGTGCTGCTGGCATCTAGTGGGCAAAAAGCATGCATGCTACCAAACATCCTACAAAGAATATCCTGGTGCCAAATCTGAACCACACCAGAGTCCGGGGTGTGTGTGTGTGTGTGTGTGTGTGTGTGTGTGTGTGCATGTGTGCACATATGCATACGGCTGCATATGCACATGTGTGTGGAGGCCAGAGGTCAATGTTGGGTGTCTTCCTCAGTCTCACTCCACTTTACTGTTGGAGTCAGGATCTCTCACAGACCTGGATTTCACGGATTGGCGAGCCTGGCCACCACGCCGCAGGAGTCCTCTCCTCTTCGGCCCCTGCCCTGGCATTACAGATTAGCCCCGCTATGTCTGGCTTTTACGTGGGTGTCGAGGATCAGAACTCAGGTCTTTGCGCCTGTGGCCAATTTACCAGCTGATCCACTTCCCCAGCCCCATGGGAGTTTTGATAATCATGCAAAAAAATTATTTTAATAGATTTATTAAGCATCTTGGTCTTATTTATGTTAAGTTGATTTGTGCATAATCCGTTATGAAGAGGAGAGCTTTAAGATCCATGAGGTTGTAAGCATTTTGCTCACTCAGCCACAGTACAGGAAGGAACTTATACAAATGTTCCTGCCTGGGCCTTTCTACCACAGAAAGAACACGGAATTGGCTGGAAGGGGACCTCATCTAATTCAAGTGAAAACTGTAATTTTTTAGTTTAAGATTTAAAATTCTTTTCAAAATGGAAACTGTTCTGTTATCTGTGCCCTTCAGATAGAATTTCCTCATCCTGAGGTTATCTTCTATGTTCTAAAGAGTGGTGGTGCCCTTGGCCGACGAGGCTGTTGGCCAGCTACCGTCTACTACTCTCTGCTCCTGCCTCACTCTCCCTGTTTGTGGTCTGCTTTCACCTTGATGCTTCATCAATGCTCGAAAAATAATCATACTAGGAAGCCAAGTGTTCTCACCCAGGAGTCAAGTTCAGGATGGATTTGTTTATTTGTTTACTTGTTTATTTGTTTGTTTGTTTATTGAGACAAGGTCTCCCTATTTAGTCCTGACTGTCCTGGAACTCTATAACTATATAGACTAGGCTGGCCTTGAACTCACAGAGATGAGCCTGCCTCTGTTTCCCGAGGGCAAGGGCTGAAGGTGTGCACCACCATGCCCAGCTTTAAATTTGGCAATTTTCACTGCCTGGATCACCATGATGGCTGCTAAAGGCATCCCCCAGTCCTGCCCCCCCACCCCATTTGAGAGCTCTTGGCTATGTTCCAGGAATTGACAATCAAGAAACTTCCAAAACATGAATTCCTTCAACCAAAAGAACATCACAAAGCAACAATTCTCCACCAGAAAAAAATAATAAGGGTCCAAAAACAAGACCAATAATACATCAGCACACTGTGACCCATGGCCACGGTTTACTTAGGTTACCCAAAGGGAAATGTGGGTGGCTATAGAAGTCCCTTGCTCAATTCAAGCTTTCTGGTTTTTTGGTAGAAGAATGAAGGACCATGGAAAAAATGAATTACTTATATGCTGGGCATTGCAAAAACAGTACTTGCTCAATCGTGTTCATTGCTGCTCTATTCATAACAGACAGAAATTGGAAACAGTCTAAACGTCCATCAGTGGATGAATGGTTAAAGAAAATGTGGTACATTTACACAATGGAATATTACTCAGTCATTGAAAAAAATGAAATCATGGGGTAGTGATGGTTCACACCTTTAATCCCAGCACCTGGGAGGCAAAGGCAGGTGGATCTCTGTGAGTTCGAGGCCAGCCTGGTCTACAGAGTGAGTTCCAGGGCAGCCAGGGCTACACAGAGAAACCATGTCTCAGAAAAAAAGAAAGAAATTGGCATGTAAATGCATGGAATTAGAAAAAAATCATCCTGAGTGAAGTCTAGACTCAGAAAGATAAATATGGTATGTATTTGTTTATATGTGAGTGTTAGCTGTTACGTCTTCAATAAGCAAGTTATAATCAATAACCACAGAGGCTACATACAGAATAAGGGACTAGGGGGAGATATGGATCTCCCAGGGAAGGGGAAATAGAATAGATAGTTATGGGTGGATGGGGGCGGGGGGCGTGACATGGCAGGAGCAAGAAGATCAAACAGAGATGGGGAGGGAAGGGGGTGACAGGAAGCATGGGGAAGGACAACTGAAACTGAGTGAGTTCCAGGACAGCCAGGACTAAATAGGGAGACCTTGTCTCAATAAACAAACAAATAAATAAGCAAATCCATCCTGAACTTGACTCCTGGGTGAGAACACTTGGCTTCCTAATATGATTATTTCTTGAGCATTGAGTAAACTAATAAAGTGGAAGCTTCTATATATATGTGAAGGCAATCTGAATGAAAGTGCCAAATAATGAGGGAGACGGAGGCCCATCTAGACATCTCATCACCAAATGAATCTTCCATTGCCAAGAATAGGTTACTGAGTTACATCTAATTGGGGTGTTGGCCAAAGAGACCCCATGGGAACCTACAAACAACCCAGGCTGTTGCCAAGGTTGCTCTCCATAAACTGATGGTAAAGCCCTGTTGCCGAAAATAACACCATACAACTCGTTGAACACGGAGAAGTGGAGCTGGTGCCTACCTAGAGCCTTCACTCCTGTGGACTAGTGGTCACGGTACCTGAAGTTACTCTGCAGGACACCAAAGGAGAAAGGTGAACACCAACCCAGCTACAACGTCCTCAGTCTGCTGTGACGGCCTGCCTACAAGATGCACTAGTGCAGCAGGGGACAAGGCTTGTGGGAGCCACCAACTACTGTCTGACTTGAGTGAGGGCCCATTCAGTGAGATGGAACCCACCCCCAACACTGCTCAAGTGGCCGAGAACTGGAGGCCAGACAGGCCGGGGACCTAGAGGAAAACCAAATACGACTGTTCTTCTGAAGGAACATAGCCATAAAACGACCCCTGATGACCTTCTGCTGTACTCAGAAATCACTTTTTTGCTCTGCCGTCAGAGAAGCCTCCTCCTACAGTAGATGAGAACAAATAACAGAGAGCCACAGCTGGCCAACGTGCAGAGGGTGAGAAACCTTGGAACGCTCGGTCCTAAACGGGACGCCGTCACCAAATCTCTCCCTTCAGGGACCAGGAACCCCGTGGAAGAGGAGGTGGAAAGATTGTAAGAGTCAGAGAGGATGGAGGACACCAGGGAAACAAGGCTTTCTAAACGCAACAGGACCAATGCACATAGGAACTCACAGAGACTGCGGCAGCATGCACAGGGCCCGCACGGGTCTGCACCAGATAGGGTCCCAGCACTGAGAGAAGTGGAACCAAGCCCCCAGCATCCATCTCCAACTGATAACTACCCACAAATGAAAAATTAATTTTCTCCAATGGAGTCTCACTGGGGATACAAACCACTCTTAAGGGTGGGTCCCATGCACTGCTGTAGATGGCTGACACGTCAACATTATATTGGGAGGTTCTCTGTCTCATAAGGTTTTGAAAGGGTGTTTTTTTTTTTAACTTATAAGTCCTTTTCATAGATAGATGATAGATGATAGATAGATAGATAGATAGATAGATAGATAGATGATAGATAGATAGATAGATAGATAGATAGATAGATAGATAGATAGATAGATAGATAGAGATAGATAGAGATACTATGGCTTCCAGTTTTGTGTTTTTAGGGGATTCCTGTGCCTATAAACATGTATGTCTCTACACATGTGTATGTCATGCTCTTTCTTTGGCATTTTTTCTTCTGCCTCTTTGTTTGTTTCATCCTATTCTGGTCTTTAGATGCCTGTTGGTTTTCTAACGAGAGACAGAAAGGATGTGGATTCCAATGGGAGAAAAGGTAGGGGGAATCTTCAGAGGAGCTGAGGGAAGGGAAATCGTGATCAGAATATATTGTATAAAAATATCTATTTTCAATAAAAGAAAGAAAAAATAAACAAAAATTCTTGCTATGTGGGTTAGCATCTATGAGGAGCCTGGTACAACCTCATCATGTTCTCCAGTATTGTTCAGTGAGGACAAAATCCTTCTGCCACATCTCCGTGTCATGGTTTGAATGCAAATGACCCACACAGACTCACATGTTTAAACATGTGGTCCCCAGCTGGTGGCAGGAAGCTGTGGAGGAAGTGGGTCATTGATGGCGGGCCTTAACATTTTTAGCTCAGTCCCACTCCCTATCTGGTCTCTGCCTCCTGATTCCTGAGCAAGCAGGTGCGCAAACCCCGCTACCACACAGCCAGCGTGCCTTCCCCACCACAGGGGACTGTATGACCTCAAACTGTGAGCCAGACAAACTCTCCTCCCTTGGGTTGTGTCTCGTCAGGACTTGGTCACAATGATAAAAAATGATGACAGCACACAAACCAAGCTGGTCAGTCAGAGGAGAAGCTAAGACTCTTCGAGACACTGGCAAACAAAAGGACTGGAATGAAGGCCCCTCTAGTGTAGAGAGTTATGGAGTCATCACCCTCCACAGGAATCGGGGGTCCATCCTTCCCCCATGCAGACCAGGATGACTTCATTGAACGTTCTTAGACCCAAGGCCAACAGGTGGGAAACACATCCAGAAAGGATGAGCTCTGGAAGAGCATCCATCATCTGCCCACGCTGTTGGTGACAGGCAACTATGAGGCACTTCCTCCGGGGTCCCCCCCCCTGCAGACTACACAGTCTGCTCCAGAATCCTACAGCACTCTTCCAGAAAGGATGCCAAGGGGGAAAGCTCTGGACCTTGACTGGCCCTGGGAGGGTTTCAGCTCATCAGTCCCCGGCATTTCTACTCTATTCCCACCCGTGTCCAACTTGTGAGTGTCCTGCACTCACCAGGACCGGCCGCATCTCACAGAAGACCAGGAGGGAAGCCAGCTCGATGTCTTCACTGTATCCGTTCTTCAGAGGGACCGCTCTAAACCCTGCCGCAGAAACACAAAGAGAAGAGCCAATGGCCGGTCATTACCATCAGCTCTCGGCTTTCTTGTGTAACCTGGAGATGGCATGTCCATTCGGAGGGTAGAGAAGTCAGTGTGCCACACTGGCGCCTACTATCCAGATGCCCAAGTTCCCATCCTGAAGTCATAGAGAGAGACTAGCATTCTTGATAAACACATCCACATAGGGCTATTCGTAAAATGAAAAAGCATCTGCCAGCTGGAAATGACTGCCTCAGAAGAAGTCAAAACCGGGCTGACAAAGTGACTCGTATGTAAAGGTGCCAGCCGCCATGGCTGACAACCTGGCTCCACAGGAAAGAAGGAGAGAAACAACTCCCACGCGTGTTTTATTATCGAAATTTTACAATTTAAATTGAAATATAATTAAATACAGACACACAATTAATGAATGTAATTTTAGAAAGAAGTAAAAATCTACATACTACCTCTCATTGAAATTAGAGAGGTTGATACTGCTGTGGTTGAATTCCTTAAGTACTCATGAAGTCAAAAGAGTCAGAACAATAATGAATCCTCAACCCATGGCCCCCACTCAGGCCTTTACGAAGCACGGGACTAGGGAGTGGGCTTTATCTTCAGTGATTTCCTACCTTACTGTCCCTTGGCAGTCCGTGGCTGCATTGGTCACCCTCTCCAGAACCCATTTCCTATTTACAATCAGGACCCATGTGCTGCAGACCTTGAAATGTGTCTTTTTATTTAGGATTGACACAAGGTGAACTGGAGCTGACACACACACACACACACACACACACACACACACACACACACACACACCCATTAAATAACGTTCACAGCAAGCCATCTCAACAGCTGGTTGGTTGTCTTGTGTGAAAGTCCACAGAAAACACAGGACGCTGATTCTCTTAGCCTGCAGCTCACCACTGTGAATGGCCTTTGCTCTCTAAGCAGATGTTTTGGGTTTCTTTTAAAAAGCACAGATCCAGTGACTAGCCCCTTGCAGCTCGCATTTAACTTTCTTAGTCATCCATTCTTATTACCCCTTTGTCCTGAGAGCTGAGAGCTTTGTATTTACATGGTATCTGCTGAGCCTCCAGGATAAGCAATGCACACATTAGAGAACCCCCATTTCCTTCCTCCGTCCATGTGTTGACCCCTTTCTCTTAGGGAGTATCCACACTATCCAATATTTTATCACCTTTTTCAAAATTACGTGTGTGTGTGTAATTCTAAGCAACATGAAGATACCAGTATGTTAACACTCAGTATTAGTTTGGTCTTTGATTAAATACATATATATGAAGTGTTCAAACATATTGTTAAATTGCTCAATTCCCTCTGTCTTTTTTACTGAATTTCTTTGAGAATGTCTTGGTTAGCTGACTTTGTTCTCTTGTGCTCATGTGACAAAGACTCACTAACTGTAGATTTTAAATGGATCTGTCCTTTGAGTTTAGAGATGGATGCTAGTTGGGGTGGGTATAAAAACTCTTTGGCTACTTTTCCCCCTGTAGCATTTGCAGGACATTTTGAGTTAATTAAATACTGCTGTGCTGAAATTGTCTGATCTATTTCCACTTGGTGGGTGATGAGATTTTAGGTGGTGGCTAGTTGGTTGGCTGCTCTGGTTTCTGTCTGGGTTGATAATCACAGAATGTCTGCTGTCTAGCCCAGTACTGGTCCAGCTTAATGGCATTGGTGACTCCTGTTAAGATGTAGGTGCAAGTGCAGATTCTGGAACTCTAATCACTTGTGAGCTCTGTTAAGGCACAGATTCTGTGCATCTCATGGGCTGCCCTGGGACAGCTTACTGTTAACGAACTGGGAGAATAAACAGGACCTCAGGCTGTTCTGGGGTGGCCATTGCCAGGCAGCTGTGGGCTCCAGCCTCAGACAGGGCAGGACTGGCTGACAGTGGAGGCGTGGGCTCTGTCCTTGGCTCCTCATACCTCTTCTTACTGCCCAGCTCTGAGAAGCACTCATGTGAACAAGAGTCAAGGTATTTCTGTTCCACCAACCATGAAAATAGTATTGTTTTTAGTCTTGTTTATTTCACATGGAGAAGGGAAATGAAGAGAGGTCAGTGTTAGGGGGACTTTAAGTACCCACTTGAAATAAGAGGCCCCTTGAGGACAGTCTACAGAGATGAAAACACAACAGGCAAATTCCAGCTTGTGACCTTAAATGAGTTAGTTCGCATCACTAGGCCTTGAAGTGCCCAGACTTTAAAAGTAAAAATGATTTAATAACAAAAAAAAGGAAAGCAAACCCTCCCAGGCTTCCTGTTAAGGGTTAAGGAAGAAGAAATGAAGGTAGTTGAGTGCAGTAAATGCCGTTCCCTCCTAAGCAGGGCCCAGCCCATTTGAAAGCTTAAGTGCAGCCATGCTAACAATGGGCAAAGTTTATTTTCGAGTTTAGAAAGCTCTGGAAGCTGTCTGCACAAAAGGACTATTCCTTTTATTTCCTGCCTCTCATGAATACAGATATGCTGGGAGCCGACAAGAGAAGGGAGAATGTCCCTGCTGTGGTTATCTCCTAGTTAGAAAGGGGCGGAGGCTGCCATTATTAATCCACCTTAATGTTTCCTTGTTGGTTTTTTTTTTCAATCTCCAACCTAAGTCATCTTAGGGGAACTGATTCCCTACCAATAAGGAAAGGCAGTGTGCTGTGAGCTCTGACTTCATCCCAAAGGTAACCTCCTCATCTTTCAAAGGATAGTAGGGTCAGATGAGGAGCAAGATGGTCCAGGAACCACCTGGCACTAGCTCCTTAATGCCATGAGGGCATTAAGACCAGAGCTGCAAAGATTCTCCCAACACTACTCTTCTTGCCGGGAGGAGGAGGCGGCAGCATTTCAGAACCCTGTTTACTGGGCTAGTCTGAAAAAGCATGTAGCCAAACTGTCCAGCAGCTCTGATGCCGGCTTTAATGTCATCTGTAGTTCATGTTGAACCATCACAGGGTGTTTGCTAGTATTATTGTCATAATGTCCTCAAATGCTATTTCTAAACGGCTAAATAGAAATGAGGCTTTAAACATCTCCCCAGACTCTCACTCGGGTGTTGGGGTCCTCCATAGTAAGATTGGCAGCTGGGGCCCAGCCTCCTTTGCTCAGCACCACCCAGGTCTTCCCAGGGAGGCGGGACATAACACAGGCTGATTCCGGAGCTCCACACTGGGCTGAATCAGAGCATCCCACGGTGGACTCATCAATTAACATTTTCTAACAGGAGCCCCCAATGCATCTGCTGCTTGGAGATGGGGCTAGCAAGGAGTGGGAGAAATGGCTAGAGAAGCTGAGAGGCATTATAAGAGAAGACGTGGCGTGGTCCAAGTTTTCAAAAGGCCCAGTTCAGCACTGAATAGAACCCAGCTTCCAAACATCAAAAGACAGTCATTTGATATAAATGGCAAAAATGATAGTAATTTCTTTCTCTTGAAAAATGACTGCTCTGGGAAACAAGGGAACAGTGACCTCCTGGGGGATCCAGAAAGATCTATGATGTCTGTCTCATGAATCAGCAATGCTGTGGATAAAGAAAAAAGAAATTCGCCATGTAGCTAGCCTGTGTGTTAGATCACATGGGAAATCCAGGGAGGAAACTGAGAGAAACCATATCACCTAAGGATGGCTAGCTTCAGAGAACTGCCATGCCTGGGAAGACACCATCTTAGCCGCAAAGGAAAAATTCAATACTGCAGGTTTTGGTTTGTTTATTTTTTTCCATGTTTTTTATCGTTTGAGAATTGTGTGTGTGTGTGTGTGTGTGTGTGTGTGTGTGTGTGTGTGTGTGTGCTTTGATTAAATCCACCCTAGTTCCTCCCTGCCACTTTCCCCTCCCCACTTCATGTGCTCTTTTTCTAAACCCACTGAGTGCACTTAACACACAGGTGGGGGACCATCTACTGGAGCTGGGTAACCTCTCAGGGGCTGAATCCCTGAAGGAGAAGGGACTCTCTCTCTCCCAGCAGCCATCTGTTGCTAACAGCTCATCGAGGAGAGGGACTTCATGAGCCCTTCCCCCATCTGCGCTGTGATTTGGGTTGGCTTGATCTTGTACCGGTCTTGTGGTTGTAGCTACAGACATCTGAAGCTCTTATAATCTTTCTGTGCCCTCTTCTTTGATGATCCCTGAGCTTTTGGGGAGGGCGTGACATAGATGTCCTATACAGAACCAAGCACTCCCCTGTCCCTTATTCTCTGCATTTATTACCATCTACCTCAAAAGGAAGCTTCTCTGCTGAGCGCTGAGAGATGCCCCGATGTATAGGTTCTGATATGTCCTGTTTTCGTAGGGCAGGAGGGGGTTTGTATTGTGTTCAGCACAAAAAGAAGTCTAAGAATTAGGTCAGCCTCCATGTCTAGTAGAAGACGGTAAATTCAGAATGTTTAGGAGACATCCCTGTGGATGCTCGGGGCCTCATCCTTAGGATGCTGGCCAGCAGCACACATGGCTTGTGGAAGAACATGTTTCTTTACCTGCTAATGAAGACAAACTGCCTGAAGCATCTCACAGTGAAATCAAACAGTACCAGGCTGAGGGTGGACTAGCTGATGTTTTGCTCACTGGCGATGAACTTTAGAGGACTCAGCCTTTCTCCCCACCCCATGCTTAACACCCACCTGACCAGCTTTGTTGTGGCTTAACCTGAACCAGGAAAGATGCTGGCATGTTCTTTTTACAGCCTGCAGCACAGACCTAAGAACATCGCTCCCCCACACTGAGCATCTTTGCTAATGGTCCTTACCTGACTTGATCCCTTTAATGGGGTATGTGGCATGAGCCAGGAAGTTGGGGTCACTGAACATGTCCTCCTCATAGACCACAAAGCGGAGGAATGCAAGGTTTGGATCATAAATTTCAAATGTCACCTTCTCCTGCGTTGGAGCCCAGACAGGGCTGAGGCCATTGTCATCTGGAAAAGAGAAAAACTAAACTTGTTACTGATTCACGTGCCCTGCCTCCTCAGGGTGAGCCAGCCTCAGCAACCTCAGCTTCAAATCCCTCAGTCTAGTAAATGAATTTGCATCTACGCCCTGGTCTAAGAAGCCCTGAAGGGTCATCTTTTGTTATTTCTTTCCCAGCAAGCGATCCTGCTGCAGGCCAGCCTTTCGTGAGCTGAGGAACATGATGCCACCTTACCCATCTCATCTCGTGGGATAGGAGAAGGGAAGAGGGTCAGGGTGTAGAGCAGAACTCAGCGTGGGGGTACCAAGAAAAGAGGTGAGCAGAGCCCCTGTGAGCCCGAGGAGGACAGTGAGCTAGGGGTCTCTGAAGTGTGTTGGGCGTTCTCATGGATAACCAGCCTTATAAGGCAAGACACACAGCAAACCTGCCACCCTATAAAAAGGTCAGCTTAATTGGTGTGTACCTGAGTTGTCCCCTGGGTGCATCTAGCAGTTAGGCAGGTGGCTCTGCTTGCTCGACTAGAGGTTGAACGGTGAGGGAGGGAAATGCACAACAGCAAAAGTACATCACAAAGTCACCGCAGAATGGTAACCCACTTGGGAGTCTGCTCCCTTAACCTTCAAACGGAAGGACCAGCGGGGCTGGGGAGACGCCTGCTGTAAGCAGGGTCACAGCATCCACGTCCAAGCCAAGCACATGTCTGTAAGCCAGTGCTGGGGGAGACACAGTCTGACCCCTGGAGCCCACTGGCCAGCCAGTGTACCTGAATTGATGAGCTCCACGTTCTTAGAGAGATCCTGTCTCAAAAACTAAGACGGAGAATGATTGAGGAAGACATCTGACGTTGACCTCTGACCTCCGTAAGCACCTGAGCACACCCATACAAGCAGAAAGAGCCAACTACTTACTCACAACCGTGGTCTTGAACTTGTTGCTGTCATACTCAGCCCCGCAGATTTCCACCTCTACGAAGGGACACGCGATACTCCGCCCTAGTTTGGGGAGGTGGCGTGCGCCAAGAACCTAGGACATGGAAGGCAAGGATTGGAATTCTAGAACCAGACTGCACAAGTTCAAAGCCACCCTTATTCAGTGGACAAGTCACCACAGCATCCAGAGGCATGGATGCTGACCGACCCACCATTACTGTTTGATGATAGGGAGCGGTCCTGACCAGAGCTGAGGTCATGTGACTCAGCAGGAGAGTCTCACTTGAGTACGGGTACAACGGGACCTTGGCACTGTATTTCCCAGACAAGGACAGTGGGGTGGCCTGTTTATAACTGATCCTTATTTAAGGGTCCTTACAAAGCCTTCACTTTTGAACATTTCTAAAATGAAAAATGTATCCTAAGCAGGCTTCAAGCTTGCTCTGTAGACAAGGCTCTAGCTTCACTCACCCTCATGACAATCCTCCTGCCTCTGTCTCCCTGGTGCTCCCAGAGCTTCATGCATGCTGGACAAGCACTCCAAAAATATGAAGCTACATCCCCAGCCCATCTCACCTAAACTTCCTGGATCTTCCGAACTCTCTCTCATATCTTCCCCAAATGCTAAGGACTAGATTAACCTAAGAAAGCTCTGACCCCTCTAAGGCAAAGGGGAGATGAACTCTCCTCTTGGCCAGAGGCTGACCTCAAAGGAACCCCAAATGCACACCTCACACCCAGACAAGGGCAAGTGACAGGAAAGGTTTAGAGAGGGTCAGCCCAGAATGACCCCGGGTGAACCATATAAGCCTGAAGTGCTGTCAAGTGGCTTAACAGAGTCAAGAGTGTCACCAGTGTCCCAGGAGACCCGCCCACCTGCCCACTCTACCTTGACAGTGAGTGTCATCACGATCTTCCTCTGGGACTCTGGTGGCATCGGGTCATACTTCTCAGAGCGCATGCTCTCAGGCTGCAGGACATAGCCCGTCCGCCCATTGAGTGAAAACAGCGCGTGGTTCATCTGCATGTACTTGTCTGAAAGGAGAGCACAGGCAGGGCTGCTATGGGGCAGCCAGGGACCACCAGCTTCCAGGCGCTCATGGGCACCGGTTACATGACCTTCCTAGGACGATTTCAACTGCTCAAAAAAAAAAACACCCGACTCCAAGGAAATACGGAGAGCGTTTAAAAGCAACCCCACATCAGGAAACAATCTTGTAAACCTTAATAAATTAGAATCTACTGAAAAGGGGAGTGGGTCAGGGGTAGAACTCTTGGTTGGCACATGCCAGCCCAAAGTTCCACCCCCAGAGCTTAGAAAACACTGCAAGGTAAATCATTAGAGGTCAAGGGGAAGGTGGTTCAGCAAGCAGATAAGGGCGCTGGCCGTGCAAGCCTGGTGACCTTAGTGTGGTCCCCAGAACCCACAAAGACAGAAGGAGAGACTCTGCAAAGGTGGCCCCCGACCTTCATGTGTGTGCCATGGCATACACGCCCACACATACACACACAATAATAAACTTAAGGGCCGATCATCTCAGTTCAAATACCAGGCAGATGTTCTGAAGCATGAATAAAAAGTCAGCTGTGTGGGATACATTGGATAAGAGGACTGACCACTTTTCAGGAAAACCAATGTAAACATCCTTTGAGTGGGTGAGGGGAAATGGTTAATGTTACTCAAAGAGCAACGCCTTGACCAGAAACTGTAACTACAATTTAACGTCAGTTTTCACCCGATGGGCAAAGATTGAAAGAGCTTCATAAACTGCACTAGTGAAGTTACACCAGAGGACAGTGCCCACGCTTCCACCCAGTCTAGAGGAAGAACTGAGACAAGTACCACAGGATACAGGTGCTCAGTGGACCTCCTTGGGGTGGCTTATCAAAATGTGAGCTTCTTGGGAACCGCAACACGGGTAAGAGATGTTTGCCCCGCAGCTGTGCACCTGTACCTGGGAACAAGGCTCATGGGAGGGCCCAGGAGGCAGTGGTGTCTGTGGTAGACAAGAATGGGACCTGACCTACAGATGCCTAGAACTGGGTTGGGTACAGTTGTTAAATAAACTTCAGCTCCCTTCCATGAGATCCAAGTAGCTATAAGAGAATCCACAGGATGCAAAAAGCAAAGTCCAAAAATTTGTGTGCATGGGTCTTCCCTACTATGGAAGTTTCTAGAGAGAGAGTGTGTGACTGAAGCCCTCAGAAAGGAAACACCATACAAAGAGGAGGGGTAAGGCAGCCACAGAACTCCTGGATCCAGCCAAGCCTGAGGCTGCAAACCACTCCTACACTTACTAGCTAAATAAGCTATTGTGTTTCCTTCCTAAACCAGAATGATAACACTCTGTCACTCATGAGCACAGAGCCTGCCTCAGCCAGGTGTCCACTCAGCTCAGGGGCTTTGCACTAACCAGCCTTCAAGTGCAGCCTTGATGGTCCAGCTCAATCACTTGTTCAGAAACACCGCATCCCACCAGCCGCCCAGTTGACTTTACCAGCTATGACAGGGCCACCGCCCGGCCAGGACAGGCTGGCTACTGTAGCTCTTTACCTGCAGTCTGGAAATTGAGTGCCACCATCTGGGAACCGCACAGCCACAGGCGGAATGGGTCATAGTTTGAGGAGTCAACTCTCTGTCCCTTCGGGTAGACACGCGTGAGGCCCTTCTGATTGTACCGCAATAGTTCAACGGGCTTCTGCCGGACAATGCTGTCCGCCTTTGTCTCCACGAAGGAGCGGATTTCTCGGAAGTCAGGGTTTTCTGTAGAGAGAATATGGCAGTTTGAATAAGCATGGCCCCCATAGGCTCATAGATCTGAATACTTGGTCACCAGAAAGAGGCACTATTCGGGGGGTGTGGCCTCGCTGGAGTAAGTGTGACCTTGTTGGAGGAAGTGTGTCACTGGGGGTAGCTTTGAGGTTCCAAGGGCCCAAACCTGGCCCAGTGATTATCTTCCTGTTGCCTGTGGATCCAGGTAGAGAACCCTCAGCTACCTCTCCAGCACCATGTCTGCCTGCATGCTACCACGCTTCCTGCCATGATGACAATGGACTAAACCTCTGAATCTGTAAACCAGCCCCAATTAAATGCTTTCCTTT
>CABHPR010155676.1:675-21392 GCA_902168415.1 Peromyscus melanophrys | reverse complement strand
ACACACACACACACACACACACACACACACACACACACACACACACAGTGACCTTCCTGAGACAGAGGCTGTTCTCTGGTAGGATCCTACCTCCTGCTGCTGCTCAGAGACCATGCACTGTGGTCCTTATCATATCCTCACTGCCCTGGAGACCTGATAGAGCTTCCCACACTTGTCCCACAGATGCTCTTCCCTGCCTCTAGACCCTTGTTACTTGAGATCCTCATTCCCACTTCCTACCCAACGGTAGAAGAGCCGATGGGTAGGAAGTAGAAGTATATTAGTCCCCCTAATGCTAAATACTTAAAGCAGTCTTCCTGGAGTTGGGTTGTGTTATATAATAGCCCCTGACTTGTCCTTTTTCTTCTCCCCTTCACAGCTTAGATCTCTCTTCTGGAATACAGTACTGCTCTCTGTTCCTTCTTAACCAATGGGATTTTTGCCTCACTCTCCTACCCATGAACACTCCAGCTATCTCTGGATCCAGAGTGTCACATGTATGAACAAAAATACCTCTGGGAGGTTAACTCCTGGATTTCCCATAGGCAAGCAAATGCCTGGAGTCCAGATTGAGCTGATCACCCATGATCCCCACTACTGCCAATATAAACTTTGCTCTTTTGCTTCTTTACTCTGTCAGAACATAAGTCTTCCCTGGGGTTTGGGATGTAGCTCAATTTGTAGAATACTTACCTAGCATGCATGAAGCCCCAGATTCAATCCCCATGAGTGATGACACTGGCTTATAGTCCCAGCATTCCAGAGGTGGAGGTGGATCAGAAGTTCAGGGTAATCCTCCACTACATAAAGAGTTCACCAATGCACTGGGGTTGCACCTTCAGATGGGTTTTCTACCTCCCCTGGTGATGACTCTTTGTGGTAGAAACTTCATGGGAACATTGTAGATTACTATAGCGTTCTTGCGTGGGTAGGGACTCGGCCAAATCTGAAGACCAGCCCCACTACCCGTCTTCCACAAATACCAGTTTGCAAATTTTACTATACTTCTCAAATTATTTCAATAGCTGCTCATAAGAATAAAGCACAGAGCCGGGTGTTGGTGGCGCACGCCTTTAATCCCAGCACTTGGGAGGCAGAGCCAGGCAGATCTCTGTGAGTTCGAGGCCAGCCTGGGCTACCAAGTGAGCTCCAGGAAAGGCGCAAAGCTACACAGAGAAACCCTGTCTCAAGAAACCAAAAAAAAAAAAAAAAAAAGAATAAAGCACAGATATTAATTTGACTCAAAATGTCTCACAGTTTTCTCCTTACCCATCCAACAGCTCAGTATTTAAGAGCATTGACTACAAAGCTCTACCATTGATGGCCTGTGTGATCTAAGGCTAGGCTCACTTCAGCTTCCTCTCATTTAGACAGGGGGTGAGGATGAGGGGAGGTAGCTACGATAGAATTCACAGGGTTTAGAGATGGACTGTCAGGTGTGTAAAGATACATAAAGATTTTTAGGATTTAGGGATTATGTTAGAGGTGATTGTTAGTTGCCCCCCAACTCTGATGGGTTTGTAGTACCCCAGACATACTGTGGCCACTACTTTCTGCCCTCTGGCTTTTCCTCAAGGACCTGAGATCAGCTGTCTGTCACTCAGTGATCCTATGGCACCCCCAGTGAATTTCTATTTTAGCACATGTCACTTTCATTAATTATGTTTAAAAACCTGAGTCCCTTTGTTTGAGCACTCATATAAGCTAAGCCTTGTTCTAAATACATCCATATATCCTCTTAATTAAACCTTGCCATATATATATATTATATATATATACAAACATGTTTTAATAAGTGGCAAGTGATATATATGTTGTTATTCTTTATAGATTGTGAGGTTCTTTATGAGAGGTTCTACAATTCATATGCTGATCATCTTTGACTCTTCAGCCCTCAGAAAGGAACTCTGTGAATTGTGGGTATGTGATTAGGTTAGGATCTCTTCATTGACCCAATCAGAAATGGCTAGAATTGAGAGAGAGCTAAGAGCATGTACAAACTACTGACACTGAGGGACATTTCAGGAGGATGGATGATGACTGAGTCTGAAACCATCAGTGCTATAAACAGAAGCTGCAATAGCCACCATTAAATCCTTAGTACTATATGAACATTTTCTATAGTGCTCACAGGTTAATGTGTTCTCATTTGATTCTCTACTGTCATATAATCTCAGGTCTTTCCAAGGACGTAATAATACAATTCATGATGACATTTCATTCTGTGCTCTTGTTTCAGGGGTCATATGCAAGGTTCTGGGGAGTTTTAAAAGGCCTTACCTCATGGGGTGCCTGCTTTTGGTGAAGGGTAAAAAGACACTTACCCCTGTGGCCTTTTCTTCTCATTCAACAGCAAATGCAAATTGCCACAGATTTAGAGAATTATAATCAGCAGTTAATGTTATCGTTTCTAAGACGGTGGTCTAAGACCATAAACACAAATAAGTGTTGCTAAATTGCTACAGAATATGCTTTGTATAAATTGAAGCCATGTAAAAGAAAGCCAGAGATAAATATTTTCCCTTCATCTGACATTTCTTCCCTGCCTTTGAACATCGTAAGCTCTGTCTCAGAGGATGGTTTGATCAAAACTATAACAGTATATCTGGATGACTTTGAAGCCAATTTTAGCAGAGGAAAGCAAGCAACAGACAGTCATGTCAGGTACCCCAAAGGATGCACCACAAACTCAAATCAGGAGACCCAGGCAGTCTCCAAAGCCCTAGACTTA
This sequence comes from Peromyscus melanophrys, assembly GCA_902168415.1. NCBI lineage: Eukaryota > Metazoa > Chordata > Mammalia > Rodentia > Cricetidae > Peromyscus > Peromyscus melanophrys. The sequence continues at coordinate 18,661 of CABHPR010155676.1, read as the reverse complement.
GCCTGACCTATCCCAGTGATCGTAGTATAGAATGGAGGTCACTCTTTGATTGTTTGGAGATCCGAGTGTTACGGGAAGTGCAACTTCTTCTGGATTGTCTTCTTAGGAACTACCACTGTTGGAATGAGGCTTGGATGACAAGACCTGATCTTCCTGTTGGATTCGGAGGCTGGCAAGCTGTGGACAGCACACCCCAGGAAAACAGTGATGGTAAGCCTGCCTCTTCCCTATTCACTTCACTGCTCATTTTGATGTGTGGGTAGCACACTCATTAGGAACCAACACTGGAAATGTGCTTGCTGGGCATGCATACAGGATTAACTGCCTGTCAATCAAGTTTCACTTCATTTCAATAGTCAGCTTTACCCTGATTGTTTTACAACTTTTGGAAAAGAATATAACTTATATAATTCATCTAGTCTTGCTTTGATAAGCAGTTTTGAAGACAAGGACAAAAAAAGTTTGGGTAAGCATTTTTACTAGGCTATAAAATATACTTCAGTCCTCCCTGATCTACAATGATGAGGAGGTAAAAGATTAGAGAGAAAATAAAGACATTGAAAGATAATTATAAATCACCTATTAAATTGTTGTTCTTCCAAAGCCTCATGTCTTATGTTCTGCGGTCTCCTTCAAAACCTGAGTAGGTAGATATTTGTCTTCTAACTTTCCAACCCTGCTAATCAGGAGCAGCTGTGACCAACCCCAGATATTTATAGAATCACACTTTTTAAAATATGATGATAAACACCAAAGAACTGCAAGCCCCAGGTGTATCCATCTCTTTCTTCTGATGTTGGTCTGAGACAGTAATGTTGTAAGTCTTGGTAGATATGAAAGCATTCAGTTCATAGTCACAATGATGCCATGCTAGGATGCTGGATTTTATGGAGAAAGCATCATGCTATCTGTTGTTCTGGACTTTATAGTACGAGGAGACTCAAAGAATGACAGCAGCTGATCTCTTAGAAAATGTGAATAGATGGCTGAAATTTAATGGATCTTAGAAACATGAACATGAGCGTGCCAAATGTTAAATAAGGAGCAATGGGCATGGTTAGTGTCCAAACTTTGCAACTAAACCTGATAAATGGCATAAACAAAAAACAGTCAAAGCAAGATCAATACAATTACCAAGGATGTATCAGGGACAGTCCTACTTGAGTTCCTGTTGCCGTGATAAACACCATGACCAAAAGCAACTTGGGGTAGAGATTTATTTCAGCTCACAGGCATAGTCCATCATGAAGGGAAGTCAGAGTAGGTGCTCAAGGTGGCTTGCTCAGTCTGCTTTCTTATATAACTCATAACCACCTGGCCAGGGATGGTACCAGGTACAGTGAACTCAGTGCTCTGCCATCAATCACTGATCAAGAAAATGCCCCCCCACACACACAGACTTGCCTACAGGTCAGCCTGATGGAGGATTTTCTCAATTGAGCTTTCCTTCCCCCAAATGACTCCAGCTTGTGCCGAGCTGACAAAAACTACCCAGGATAATTTGAAAAAGGGATAAACAGATTAGCGTGTGTGTGTGTGTGTGTGTGTGTGTGTGTGTGTGTGTGTGTGTAGTCAGCAAAATAGAATTATAAATAGTGTTGACCCAATACTCTTTTCCTGGCCTTTAGATTTGGGATTGAGTTAGCGTTTCTAGAAGAACTCTTTTAATCATACATATTAGCCACCTGTCTTCTGTAGCCAGTGAGAACATTTAGGCAAAGTCACTGGTGAGACTGAGGAGCACTGGTGTCTGTAGAGCCCCGGCAGCGCTGTGTGCTGTCCTGTAGATGGGCAGAATTGGAAACAATACATTCACACTGCCTTCCTCTTGGTTGTGCACTACAGGCATGTACCGCTGTGGTCCCGCCTCTGTTCAAGCTGTTAAGCACGGCCATGTCTGCTTCCAGTTTGATGCCCCATTTGTTTTTGCAGAGGTAAGTGGAAAGCTGGAGGAAAGTGTCATTTTCCACCACAGCCTCTTAACACATCAAAGAGTTAGACACCAGGTTGTTATTTCTCGATTTCCCAGGTACATGGTGTATGCTTCCTGTCAACCAGACATCCTTCCATCCTTGAGTTCTTAATGCTAAATGCAATTCCTACTTAACACTTTCCTGCCCTGAAGTCTTGGGATTGTTTTTATACTAAAAGCAAGAGATTTGCCAAAACTGAGTTCAGTTCTGGGTACCTGGGAACTGGCGTCAATAGTTCTGAAGACACTGAGTGATGAACTGGATCATTCAACTAAAACTTGGCAACGGCAGCAGCCACAGCAGCAGTAGCAGCAGCTAAAAAGAGAAGGAAGGTTATAAAGAGCTAGTCAAGTAGAGAAATTCGGGCTACTTAATGGGTTGATGAGATGTTAAGTAAAGGGTCTAAGATTCCAGAACAACAGGCAGGAGCTAGAAGGACAGGAAACAGCTAATTAAATCAATGGAAATGACATCAGGTAAAAGGGAAGACTGGGAGTCTCTTGGGGAGTGAGGGTATTTGAAAGGCTGAGGTGTGGGATTCCCTTGAGATATATTTACAGCAATCAGCACTGGAATGGGACCCATCCTGTATCCATCTCTTTCTGTACAATCACTCTGCTGGCTGTTTGATGCTCACAGCAGCCCTTTTAAAATGAGTATTGCAAGTCTCCCCACTCAACAGAAAAGAAAATCAAGGCAAAGAAAAGCAGAGTACCTAATATCCTTGCCCAATAACCTAGCTAGTAAAAAGGAGTGCTAAATTTTGAAACCAGGTGGGCACCTGAGTTTAGGCCAGCAGCCACTCTGGAAATTTAATATTAACTCACATCAAGGAAGGCTATGGGGAGCTCAGAGGCCCAGGTCCTTGAGATGTATAGCCTCAGAGGGGACTATGTCAGTAAGTCCATCCACCCGGTGGTAGTTAAATGTGACAATACTAAGAACACATGAAACTAACTGTTGTATGAGCAATAAGACTGCTTTTGTAAATAGAGATGCATTCATTGAGAAAATGGAGCGAGGAACTGAAGGACAGAAAAGATCTCAATACTCTAAGGCGGGAAGTGACCTAGCAACAATGATTCCCTGTGTAAATACAGATGGCCCCTGACCCAGAATAACTCTACTTATAATCTTTTAAGTATGTAATGGTGCAAATAAATACAAATTCAACAGAAACCACACATTGAATTTTGAATTTGGATCTCTTCCTTGAATCTAACCCATAGATCCTCTCAGATGATATTGGGTGGCAGCAAGCTGCATTTCCCAGTCACCCCACAACCACAGGGAAAATAGCAGACACCCTATAATGTGCCTTGACACTCAGCTAAGATGTTTTGTAGATGAGGTATATGGAATGCATTTTCATCTTATCACATCTTCAATTTACAATGAGTCTAGTCAAAATATAATCCCACCCAAAGCCAAAGAGCATCTTATGGCCATAGTCCTAAGAGCAGAGTGCTACAGGGTTACAGGGAAAGGAGCAATGGTTAATGCTTATTCAGACAAAGGAGACTACAGAGAGGTCAGAAGGGCCCAGTGTGATGGCTCAGTGGGTAAAATCACTTGCTGCCAAGCCTGATGGCTTGAGTTCAATCTCTGGGACCCACATAGCAAGAACCAACTTCCACAAGTTGTCCTTTGACATGCACAACATGATCCACACATTAAAAAAATTAATTTGAAAGAAAAGAAGAAGTTGAGGGGGGGAAGAAATTTCAGGCAGAGGGATGACATGATCATCCAAGTGCTATGTGTGGACAGCTAACAGCTCTACAGAGTCACCAGCATACTAACGATGCATCAGGGTGTCAAACAAAGGTAAAGGCTAAAGGCCTATGTGAGGATCTTCACATCTTGAGAAATTTAATCCTTTCTTCTATAAGCTAGGGAGCATTATCAATGCCAAAGGCATCAGCCAGGGCACTGACAGCCTGCAGAACATGGGTTGGCTGGAACTGTCACTGAAGATAGGGGACCTACCTGAGAAATTGGATTGTCTCTCTGTGGTGGAGATGGGAAGGGCTTGATGTTACTCTAAGCAAAACAGAAAGACACCTGACAAAAATATCTTCAAGGAAGAGCAATTTATTTGGGCTTGTGGTTGGAGGGGGAACAGTCCATTATGATGTGGAAGGTATGGCAGCGGAGGCAGAAACGTGAAGCAATTGGCTGCCTTACCTCAGGAAGTGTACTAGAAGCAGGGTTGGCCTGCCCTGAGCAACTCAATTCCTCCAGCTGGACCCAGCTCCTGAAAGTTCCACAGCCTCCCCAAACCATGCCCTCAGCTGGGAACCTAGTGTTCAAACACATGATCCCGTGAGGCACACTCTCATTCAAAACATAACAAACCCGAGCTAGACAAATAGCAGTCACCAGGAAAGGAGGGAGAGCATTGAAAAGTATGTGGGAAGCAAGTGTCAGCATTCAGACGGCAGAAATCACAGATGTGAAACACACAGAAAGAATACACTGTACCTGCCAGTGCGGTTTCTAGACGCCTCGGGAGACCAGCCTTACTGTGCTAGGAGTTTTATCCATTTGATTTCACTTTGGCATTTGAAAACTCGTACAAACCTCCCCTGCTGTCATCTGACAGTTTATGACACTCGGAGAATCTCTTAATGGGAGATCACTCTGAAACCCATGAAGCTTTATTTTTATATTTTTATTGTGCTTTATTGCTACAAAGAAGGAGAGAGGCCGGCCTCCTTGCAGTAGTGAAGGGCCTAATAGCTGTTAATGCAAGCGCTTTTTGCTGTTATTAAATATAGATCAGGGTGTTGGGAATGTCATCAGGATTTGCAGATAATTGCCCTCTCTAGCTGCAGCAGAGGCTTCTCTGTCAGAGGTGCAGGCTGTTGCTTTAGCTTGGGCTGGATTCCAGGTCCAAGCTATCTGGCAGAGATATATGAGCTGCCTAAAAGCATATGAGGTTTCTTCTCGCGGGGGTGCTCGCCAGGACCCCACTAAGGTAGCGGATGACTTTAGTATGAGTCTCCATGACTCAGGTCGAAGCTGACGCTCCTTCCCTTCCTCCACCTGTGTGTCACACTTCCTCTTCCTGCCCGAGGGATGTGAGCTGGTGGCCTGCCTATTGTTGCCTCAGCACGCTGACATCTTGGCCATTCCTTACCAGCTTCCAGGCCATCCAGCTCATTGATTGCCAGCTTTTCTAAGACTTTCCTTGGCCTCTGAGTGAAAAATAGAGCCTGAAAGAGCAAAGGGACAAGGAAAATGTCCTCCCCTTTCTTCTCCCCTACTTTACATAGAAAGGGACAGAAGAGAAGATGCTGAGTATCCACACCTGGGATTCTCTGCCCTTTGCTCCACATGCTTTCTTCACATCATTGAGTTCCCTCAGGTCCAAAGACTCATGCGCCACCTCTCTCCCCAGAACAGCATGGCTCAGGGCTTCTGAAGAATTAAATGGAGAGTAGAACGGAGTTCAGTCTGAAGCCATCTGAGTTCCAATGTTCACCTGCCTCAGTGGTTCTCAAGAAAGAATTGCTTCTTGGGAAAGATCATTCTCGTCTACCTCCACTTCCTCCAGTGGACCTTGCTGCCCTCTTTACCACCTCACCCCAAATGGACATACACACACTAATGCACATGCATGTACATATACCTGTGAGTCACATACATGCACACCCTTCACATAGCACATACTACACACACACACACACACACACACACACACACACACACACACACACATTCACGGACAAGTGTGGTTTACACACATACTATACATATACATGCACACCACTGAGTCTCAAATATACATACACAACACACACACAGACCATACAACACACACATTCATGGACACACACACACACACACACACACACACACACACACACACACACACCATCTGATATAGAAGCTCCGTGAAGATAGGGTCTCCTCTATTCTCATCAGTAGAAGCAATATCTGCTGTAATGAATGAATACCCACATACATACAGCAAACAGAGAATGCTGGTAAGAACAGCATCTTGGAGATGAGGTCCCAGCTTGTGCTGTGAGTCCTTGTGGGGGACAGGAACATGTGTGACCTGCCGAGAGCACCCACAGAGCAGGACCAGCCTCCCATACTCACAAGCTACAAATGGCAAGTACAGGGTGCGTGTTTAACAGCTGTGCCAGGAGGCCCCCGGTTGAGCAGGAATCCAGGGCCTCAGTATGCTCTGGAGGAAGCGTGGCTTTCTCTGTGGGGCCTACAGCAAGCTTGTTTCTACCGATAAATGGACAAAGCAAAGAGACCTTGTCCTTGGGTCCTGCACTCTAGAAGGCATCTCCATGCCCAGCAGCAAAGAACATGGAGGGCACCATGCTGTGGGCACCAGCAACAAGTTTGCAAAGATCCTCTAGCCTGCCAAGGGTCTAGCCCACCTCCCTGAGCCCCCAGGACCTGACAGATAACACAACATGCTCAGGAAGCACCCTGTCTGACCAGGGGCAAAAGTGCCATGCTGTGAAGGTAGCATCAGCTGTCACAGCAGCAGCCTGGCTCCATGTGGCCACGGTCTCTTGGAGTACAGAGGAGGGGCTAAGGTATTCACTAAGATGGATTCCATTCAGAACAAACAAAAACCAAGACCCACCACAAACAGAGGCTTCACACACCGGGTGTAGGTACCTACCTGTAATCCCAGTCCCTGGGAGGCTAAGGCCAAATCAGAAGCCAGTCAGGGCTCTATAGTGAGTTCTAGGCCAAGCTGAGGTATACAGGATGGCTTGTGCAAAAACGAACACCAGAAGCTGCCAAGACGGCTTGGTGAGTAAAGATGCTTGCTACCAAGTCTGACAACCTGAGTTCAATCCCGGGAATCACATGGTGGAAGGCAAGAACTGACTCCTGTAGGTGTCCTCTGACCTCCACACATGCCACTCTCACACATGAACAAAAAAAGTAAATAACTGTTAAAAAAAAAAAACATCAAACTATGTGTACAGAGAGACCTTTGACAAGCAGTACTGATCTACCGACCAACCTTTCTATCAAAGATACTATCTATCTCATGTTCAGAGAAAATAGCACAGCCTGAAGCCATTATTCACTGCAGTGTACCTGTTCATAACTACTGCTCTAGCCTCGACAGTTGGCTGCAGCTACGGCCTATCACCTGCATCTTTTTGAGGACCTAGGTAGTTCATCTTTAAACATGGATACAGAACTGGCACACCAACAGCTGGACTGAAAGCATGCTGGAGTCACTGTGCCGCCACCTCCCACCCCTAGTACACATTATAGAAATGCCATCTCAGCCACATGCTACTCCTGTCCTCTTCCCACAAGGGACAGTGTTGTTTGGCTGGCCTGAGGTTTCAGCCATAGGGAAGGAGAGACCAGGACTTAGTCACTTCACATTTGACCTCATCCTCCTGGGAAGCTGTGAGCCACGACAAGGATTGTGATAAGGGGGATGTTTATCATCGGTGTTCTGGGAGCTTGAAAGTAGGGGAGCAGCTGCCATGCTTGTGTTGTCTCTGCAAAAGGGATGCTAGCATTCTCAGGAAGCTCATTTAAACATCCCCAAAGGACAAACATTTCTTAGGTAGTTGTTGGTCCTTTCTTGCTCTACTTGCGGATATCACATCTCAGTCTTGCATTTCATCAAACCCCAAGCATGGTAGTGCCTAGGTGGGAGAGGAAGTATACGATGATGTTCAAGGGGATAGGGCCAGCCCAGGACAAAGTTCAAGGGGATGAGGTCAAGGGCCAGTTTAGGGTGAAGGTCGAGGATGGGCCATGGAATACTAGCCCAAAGTGAAGGTCAAAGGGACATGCTGTTGACCAGCAAAAAGTGAAGATCTAGTGGAATAGGCTGTGGAGCAGCCAAGGTAAAGATTAGGAGCATGGGCTATGGGTTGGCTCAGAGATTGTAGCTATACATGCCCACAAAACTTCACTTGCCCTGATGAGTCTCCGTACTGTCATATGTAGCAAATAGAATAACTTTGTAAGATTGATATCTGAGGCTTACTTTATCAACTACAAGATATCTTGAAACACTGTGGGCATTTACCCAGTGCTGACTACATCCTCCTTAGCAGAGGCCAGATTCATGTAAACTCAGAACATTTTGCAAGGAAGTGTGGAAAGTTGTTCTCTTTAATCTCAAATTTTAAAGTTAGGAGAACATCATCATGTTCCCACCACTCTCCCATAATGGCCATGCCAGTTTTAGTCAATTAGGAACTTTTCAAGTCATGTTCACACAGATCTTATCTCATTCTGGATTAAAAGATTCCTATGAAACTAGCAGGACAGGAAGGATGGGTTTTCATGTTACAGAAACCAGAACTGAAATTCACAGAGGTTAACATGGCTTCCTGCAGGGCCACAACAAGTGTCGGAGCCCAGGCTTCCCATGGCTAATCCAGCATCTCTCTGGAACTTGAGGGTCTTTTCACTTGTCTATCTTCTGCCTTCCTTCCCTCGTTCTTCAGCTCATAGACTCCTATGTGTCTTGCACATGTCAACCTGTCACTCTCTGGCCACCTCCACACTACTCCATGCACCCACAAAGAACTGTGGAGTTGCCCTCTCAGTGTGCTTATTGCACTGTATTCTGGAAGTTCTCAGGCCTGGATACTCACTAGGGTCATCTGAGACCACTTTAAAATATAATATATTTAGAATGCCACCCAAGCCTCCTTACTAAGACATCTACCTGTTTTTAAGTCTCCCACACACACTCAAATGATTCCAGCTCCGCAGTCTCCCCTATCACAGTGTCAACTCTATAATGGAAGGACCAGATCTATTTTGCTCAACATTAGGGCTCTGGCACTTTGGACACTATCTGAGAAAGCTATTAAATAATACATAATTATCGATAACATTTACTGAGTGTTACCTCGATGCCAGGCACTATGGTAAGTAGTTCACGTGCATTTTATTTCAGTTAATTCTGCCAGTAATCCTGTGAGGAAGGTGCTTTTATTACCTCACTTAAAGGAGCAGGAGCTAAGCTGGGAGGGGGCTGGAAAAGCATCCAGTAACTACACCCATGACCATTGGAAGTGTTTCTGTTTCCCACGCGATGCCCTGATAATAAACAGAACTCTAAAACAGAGAGTCTGAGCACCACAATAGGGGCCTGGGAAATCAGCTTTCAGACACATGTGTCACTGCCTCTAGAAAGCACAATGGGGACACAGAGCCTTGGAAGAGCGTGGGTTCAGCTTCATCCCAGGATTCATCACTGTCTCCAGTTTCTACAAACAGCCTAGTTTAGATGCTGAATCACCAGAAATTGTCTAAGTTCCTCCTGGATGGTTTAATTATAGTTTTTGATTTATAAAATATGTTTTGCTACAAGTAACACAGTTAATATGACTGAAACACAAGAATTTATTCTTATCTAAGAAAGCCTGAAGTTGGCAGTCCAAGCTTGGTCCCTCTGAATGGCTCATGGGGCCAGCAAGTTTCTCATGTCTAACCAAGCTTTTCTTCACTGTCCCAAGTAGACAACAGCTCCAAGCAGTATGTCACTCCCCAGGAAGCCATCTAAGGGGTGTCTTAGGAGGGCAGACTCTGCCATATCCCTCTCTCCTTTTGTAAAGGCCAGAATTCTTCCCAGAAAGCCACTTAGCTGACTTTCTTCCCTCCTACAAATAGATTACACAGCCTTTGCTGATTTAGCAGGGTCCAGGGAAGTAAGAAGTGAACACCATGCTTCCAGTTTTCCCCAAACAGGGTTGGATTTACCAGAAGAGAAAGGAAAAGAAAGAAAGAAATGATCGATGATAAGACAACCGATAATGCCTGCCTCAGATGTTCTCCCTCCATTCATGACTGATCCAAAGAGGATTCCTCTTCAGACCTTTTTAAATTCTTTCTTTATTTAGCCATTTATTTCTATCTGTTTATTTATTTGTTTGTATATGTATGTGAGACAGAGACAGAGACAGAGACAGAGACGAGGGTGAGGACATAGGCATGCCATGGCAAGTATATGGCAATCAGAGGATTCTGTGGAATTGGTTCTGTCCTGGCATCTTTACATGGGATCTGAGAATCAGACTCAGGTGGTCGGGCTTGAGTGGCAAGCACTTTTACTGGCAGAGCCATATCTCTGGCCCTAGAACGTTTTTAAAAGGAGCTCGCCTGCTGGCTTTACTTCAGTTGAAGAAGGACCACACCAAGTCTAGGGTCTGAATGTCTACAACACGAACATGAATGATTTTGGAGACAAGAAATTTCCTTTGTTTTTTCCTGATTGAGACATGATGTTTGTGCATCTCTGTGCGGTTTGAGATGGCAATGTGTGATGTCAAATGATAATAATCCCAGCTCTTCAGTCATTTTATGTACTGGGAACTTTCTTCTCTTCTCAACATTTAAATGTGTATCACAGATTGTATTAACCGCTGCCATAGGAAAATCAGAAGGAATTTAATCACTCCAACTGTATTGTGTTGTTCCTGACTGAACATTTTTCATGCCCTTCCCTTCATTTGCTTGTCTCTAGTAACCCCTGTTCCATTCTCTTCTTCAAGATCAGCATTTCAGTTTCCACAAATAAGTGAGAACGTGTAGTATTTGTCTTTCCATATCTGGCTTATTTCGCTTAACATAACGTCTTCTAGTACTACCTGTACTACTACAAAGACAGGATTTTACACATTTTGTGGCTAAATAATATTCCTTGTGTATGGGTACCACATTTTTTTTAACCTGTTCATGCACTGGTGAGTATTCATGTTAATTACATGTTTTAGCTATTGGGAATATTGTAATTAGTAACAAAAACATTTGATGATGGCTAATGTTCCCCTCTCCTGTTTCCAGGTCAACAGCGATCTTGTTTACATTACAGCTAAGAAAGATGGCACTCATGTGGTAGAAGCCGTAGATGCCACCCATATTGGGAAATTAATTGTGACCAAACAAATTGGAGGAGATGGCATGCAGGATATCACTGATACTTACAAATTTCAAGAAGGTAATTTACTACAACCAAATGTATTTTTCCCAATTCCATTTAGTACTTATTCACTGTCAAGATGAAATATGTTCTAGAGAATGCCCTGGCATTTGCAGCATCTGGGCAGAAAGATAAACTCTCACAAGCAACAGACACCCACAGTTCTTCATTATTTTGCTTGCTTGTTTTGAGCAGAATTCCCTTCACATGGCTTGTGAAGTGAGTTTTCAAATTCCATTTAGTGGACTATAGAATGTATTCTTGCTCCTATGGACCATAATTATAAGTAATCCCATTACATCACACTATCTGTATTATATCAGTTTCGCTGAATAATAGAAATTTAAGTCACTGCTTCACATTTTATTGAGTACTTTACAAATTATTTTTAACACATTATTTCATTAGGTTGTCATGGAAACCTGATGCATATGATAGATTGATAAGATAGTGCATCTCACTAATGTAGACCAATTGGGTTGAAGGCCAGTTTCAATTACAAAGTGATGTTTTGGTGGAGGGTTGTTAACTTTTATTGTATAGGATGGTGTCAAATGGTGCTATTGTGTTCAATTATCTCTCAATCAATACTATCTCCACAATCCTAACAGTGAACAGGACGAAGTTTCTGTCCCCACACAAGAGGTAGAATCATTATACAAAGAAATTGTGGAAACGGGAACACTGGGTCCTATCAAGAGAGTCCAAAGAAGTGAGGCTTAGGAAAAGACCTCTGTATTCCATCCATCCCTGGTCCCAACAACTCTTGCTCACATAAACCCTCCTCCTTCTCGCCAATTGGACTCCCGGAGCTCCACCTGGGGCGTCCAGACTGTTCATGTAGATCTCATCCATTTCTCTATCATTGGGTGATCCCCGAGTCTTTCTTGGGGTCCTGTTTTCCAGGTAGCCTCCCTGGTGTTGTGAATAGCAGTCCAGTCATCCTTGCTCCACATCTAGTTTCCTCCTATGAGTGGGTACATACCATGTTTGTCTTTCTGAGTCTGGGTTACCTCGCTCAGGAGGATTTTTTCTAGATCCCTCCATTTGCCTACAAACCTCATGATGTCATTGTTTTTCTCTGACCTCATTTAAAGAGAACTGAATGGTGGGGCAGGGGTGGGGCTGAAGAGGATAGAGGTAGGAGGGTGGGGGGATAGGGGTGGGGTGGGGTGTTCCAGGCAGTGGAACCATAGTCAAAGACTGTGCTGGATATTTAGGGTACTGCGGGCCTCCATACCCCATCTAGCTCAGAATGCCCAGTGCCAGCTGGGTGAGAATGCTGGCTGCTTTGAGAGCAGAAAGATACAATATCTTTTGGAAATGGTTCACCTCCAGAGATTCTTAAAAGTGGCATTTATTTTAGTGAATGGATAAAAATTATGACTAGTTAGCATATGCTAAATATTCATTGGCATTCCTAAAGTGCTAATGTGTACAGGGTTTGTTTTAAATGTTTTATACTGCCTTCTTGCTCTTATTTACAAAAACAATTTGCATTATAAAGACAAAGCCTGCTGAACTGAGACAGGTGTGCAGTGTTGAAGTTTAGAAGTTTTGTCATTTGAACTCGTGAATTTTTACTGTTTTTCTGAAATGGTTCCATCTCTGCATTTGGTTGTCATCTACTGCACAACATAAACACACAAAAGAAAACCTTTCTCCCTCCTCTAGGTGTTTTGACTTTTCTCTAGAAGGAAAGTTAAAAGCAATATAAACACAATGAAACCACACAAGCAAGCAATGCACTCTCTTACTGAGATGCAAAGAAAAAGATTTGAAAAAGCAAAAGGGAAACTTCTTAGAGAATGTGGAAGAACCAGGTGGATCTGTTGCAGCCACTCAGCAGCCCACTCTTAACCACACAGCACAATTGCATGGAGCTGGGGACCCCACACCCCTGCTGTCTGGCTTGCTGTGGAGCAAAGCAGAGTCCAGTCTTTGCCATGCCAGAAGGAGGGCCTGTGACATGGGGTAGGCAGATGACCCAGGTGTGAAGAAGGACACCCAACCAGAAAGGGCCCTAAAATGCTCACAGTACTCATGACAGAAACCTATGTCTGTGCCATTATTGATGTCTGAGCAGAACTGATGGAACAATTCATTTGGTCCCAATCTGATAGACCAGCCCCCTAAATGCCATGAGGTCATGGTGTATCCACTTGTTCAACACGCTAAATTGGTGCCTACTGTGTTCAGTGTGACTGAAACCCTGAGTCTGGGCTCAGTAGTACAGCACTTGCCTGGTTCGAGTCCCAGCACCACCAAAACTCTTATTCCAATAGTAAATAAGTATTTCAAGTTGTGCCGGGGAAAGAGTTGTTCAGGAAAATGGGTAGAGCAGAATGACAGTGTAAAGTGCTTTTCTTTTCTACTGATGAGATAGTAGATGGCTCAGTGCATGAGAGATGAGCTCACTCTCGCCTGTGAACAGTGCTTAGCCATAGGACCAGATGTGAGATGAAAGCATCGGTAAAAACTACTGACAAGAGATAAAAGCATGTAGCAGAGCCTGGTCACCATTAACTATCACCTCCAAGGTAACAGTGGGGACCAATTAGGAATGGGGCAGGATTGGATGGTAATAGAGGAAGACACACACCTGTCTGTGAGTGAGAAGTTCAGGCTTGACCTGTGATATCCGAATGTTAAAACACAATGCCCAGCTCTCTATGGGGGAGACTTCTGAGGTCCAGAGCCACACCTCAGCAAGAAGGTGAGACTCGGAGAAAGGGTGGTGGGTGTTTTGAACCAACTAGAACTCCTAGCACGTGATTACTTGTAAGAAATATTTCAACCACTTTCTGGGCTAAGATTTGGTCCCAAGTGGAGAATTCATCTCTTCATCAAGGATGGCACACACATTTCACCTTCTAACTGGGAAACATCCCAGGGGAATGCTGTTCTGGGACTCTGGGGACTTCATCAGCATGTCCTGGAGAGAGGGGTTGATTATTGATGTCTGTTCTAGGCATACGATAAAAGCCAGCAGTGATTGCTCTTGGCTGTGGCTCGGCCACTCTGATTCTTTTTTTTTTTTTTTTTTTTTTTTTTTTATTAAATTTTTTTCTACTCTCTCTTCATACCACCCACAGATCCCATCTCCTACCTCCTCCAACCCCCCAGCCCTCTCTCCCAAGCCACCCTACATCCCCCAAATAAAGGGGAGTCAGCAAAGCCCGGCACACTGAGCCTAGGCAGGTCTAAGCCCCTCCCCACTGCACCAAGGCTGTGTAAGGCGTCACACCACTTGCACTGGGCTCCTAAAGGCCACTCTGATTCTTACGGTACATCTTCTACAACGTCTCTGAATCCACATATACTAAGGATGGACACTATATCTATATCTATGGAGATGAGTGAGGACAGAAAAGAAGTTACACTAGATGTAGGAATGCGCTGATATATAATTTAGTTGTGAAGAGATTATTTTTCACTTCAACTATAACTTAATACCAATTTTAACTTTTTTTTTGAAATGTAAGATTAAAAAATGTTAAAGCTTTGAAAACCAGAATTCTGAAAATGTTCTGTGGCATTATGTCCTCTTTTATTATAGTATTTGGACCCATTCCCTCTTTACCTCAACCACTACTCCAGCTATTGCTTCTCTCTCTCTGTCTCTCTCTCTGTCTCTCTGTCTCTCTCTCTGTCTCTCTGTCTCTCTCTCTGTCTCTCTCTCTGTCTCTCTCTCTCTGTGTCTCTCTCTGTCTCTCTCTCTGTCTCTCTCTCTCTGTCTCTCTCTCTCTCTGTCTCTCTCTCTCTCTCTTTGTCTCTCTCTCTCTCTTTCTCTCTCTCCCTCCAATAAGCAATTAGGCATCTCCTATATTCAATTATTTCTCTAAACAAAACTGTTTGCAACACTGTATTGCTTTCTGCACACGCCCATTCTGTGTTCTTCCTTATCTGTCAGCCACCATCTTGAGAGACCTAGAGGGAATTTTATCTAGTCTGTTCCTTTCCTGTCCATCCCTGTCCCACTGGGCCCCATCTGTGAACAGAACACCCTTGAAGCCACTCTTAGCTGCACAGAGGCGTGTGGGGTGAGTGCCCACAGGTGCCATCCTGCTTCCCTGCCTAGCTTCCTGGTGGTGTTCACCCTTCCTTGACTTCTCTTGTTTCTATGATAGAACTCTCTCACGGTTCTACCGCACCTACGCCCCTTGTGTTTCTGTCTTCCATAACACTAAGCTTGCCTTTCCCCAATCCCCTCTGAATGCCCCTTGATTTCAGCTACCCTTTGTGGGTTTCATGCCTACCAAATTTATGTTCTTCCTGGCTAGCCATGATTGAGTCTCACAGATGCAGTGATCACCCCCAAGTCTGCATCTCACCGCAGGCCTTAGGTGAGTGTGCCACAGAAACCTGAAGCCAAATATTCCCAAATCCTACTCCCTGTCTCTCCCCGCCTTGTCCTGTCCATTCATTCTTCACTTTCTACTCTAATGAATCCAACCACTATGCACCCAAATTTAGCTACCTGATAATGAGGTGGCAAATCAAAGCGCACCTTTTCTCTCTGGTTCCATAGTCATGTAGAAAGCCTTAGCACAGAGCCTGATTCATGCTGAGGGTCCGATGGCAGTTAGTTTCCCCTTCTAATAGTCATGCTTCCACTGCTACCGTAGTGCTTACAGTATTTTAGACTATGACTGTTTCTGCTGGAACATTAGCTGTAGCTTACCACCCCCTCCTCAGTGTAACCTCTTCTCTCCACAAAAGCAGTACTCCATGACATGTAAGCCTGAGCCCACCAAAGCAGGGAAAACAGCCTCCTGTCTTCCCACTGCTTCCAGAACATTCCAGGAATAACCCACAAAGCCCTGCTAGGTGACATTTTGGTCTTCTTGCTATACTGTCTGATCATCTACAGATGACCAGCGGCCAGGTGAACCGCTGTCACTTCCTCCTTATAGTCAGGCTCTTGCATGACCTCCTGCCTTTGCTCACCGTGCTGAAAAGAGGGCTCCTGTGCCACCCAGGCAAGCTAGGGGTATTTCATGTCTCCAGGTTCCATATGACAGCATCTGTGATCCACAAATCTGTATTGTGATAGATCTTCACTCATCCCTCTGTACCCTTGAGTGAAGGACTCTCTCTCTCTCTCTTTTCTTGAAGGACTTTTTCTTAATAGTGCCTAGCACAGTGTCCAGTGTCTGTCAGCAGGACTCCAGGGTTATGAAACAGCCAAAGGGGTGGTCACAGGGGTGGTGCTCTCACAGGTCAGCTAACCTGGGTGCGCTCTACAGTGGCGGTTGTAGAGACAAAAAGTTCTGCCTTGTGCTGCAAGCAGCATGTATCTCTAAGCCCCCCTCCTCCAGATCCTCGGGGCCTGTCAGGAATTGGTCCTAGTGATATAGAGGTGGACAAGACAGACAGCATCCTGGCCCTCCTAGAGTCTGTGTTCCAGTAAGGAAGGTGTGACATCACACAGGGCAAGATCTGTGCCAATGAAAAGGAAAGAAAAGCAGAAACATGTTAGTGTAAGGACTGGGGTCTGGGGCTACATTCACAAAGCAATGGGAGAAACATGGAGGTGAGCACATGGAGACTAAGACCATGACAGTGAGAGGAAGCTTCATTCAACATAAAAGGGCTCCTTAACACCCTAGTTCCCAGGAAGGTGATTTAACCTTTCTCCTGCAGAACACAGAGGCATCTCAGAAAGCAGAAGCCAGCTCTAGAGAGCTTGTTACTGGTGCCCCAACACCAGAACACAGATTGGAGCTGCTGGGAAGTGGGAATGACTCACTTAGGCCTTGACAAAACCTTGCCAATCTCCCCTACCTGGAATAGCCTCTGCTAGCCTGCAACTGCCCTGCTCACAGGGGACAGGAGGAGGATCCAGGTGGCACCACTGGGACAGCCTGTCACATAGCTCAGAGCACAAACCTCTCTTTGCCCCTTTCTCACCTGGGTCAGCTCAGTTCCTCTCTCCCGGGGCAGCTCCTCTCTGGTCCTTTGCCTGCTGCTCCAATGGGCTTCCTGTGTTTTGCCTAAATGCGTATTTGGCACCCATCCAAAGTGATAATTGTTAGTGCCCTCCTTCTCGTGGACCTGTTTGCCAGTTGATCGCTGCTAAAGTAGTTTATTGAACTTCCATGGCTGGGCTTTCCCATCTTCCCTTCCCGTCTTCCTCTGGTGATTCTATAAACGTGTGCCTGCACCAATTCTGGTTCTAGACTTATTGTCTCTGGCACATTCTTGTAGGCTTGACAGAGAAGTTTATAGCAAACACACACACACACACACACACACACACACACACACACACAAAATGTATACAACACCTATTGTTTTTTCTCTGCCATTCCAGACTAGTTTCCATTTATTACACACCTACTCCGTCTGATCCACCTAATACTCCTGCGATGTATGTTCCCTTATATCACTGGTGGTGTTCATATTGCCTAGATTGTGGTTGTTATGAGGATTAACAGAACTGCTGCACACAAGCACCCATCCCATGGCCTGCCACATAATTAGCATTTAGTGATAGTTAATAGCATCTACTGGCCTCTTCGCCATCATTGAATTCAATTATTATTTTCCAACCTAATTCTTTGTGTAGTAGAAGATAACATCTCTAAGTTAGCATGATTGGAAAAGCCGGTGTTCTTATCTTAAAGTGATCTTTTACCCACCAGCCATCCTCATACCTAGCTTTCATAAGCCAAAGAATTTGCCTCCATCTTTCATCTCTGTCCTCCACCATGAAAGAACCTATATACAGAGATGCTTAGGATGGAAAAGAAAAGGGCCACCCATCTTCTGTACTTTCAAAAGCCTGTCCTTTTAGCCAAGTACTTTATCCAAACTTTGCAAGTACCGTTAGTCTACACCTTGTCGGGTAGTCAGGATCTGAGCATAGCTCCTCTGAGGCCACACTTATGCCCCTTTTCCTGCTTCCTCACCTGCTCATACTATTTATTTCTCTTCTCTGTCTCTGCTTTTCTCTCTCTTTTTCTCTGTGTTAGCATGTTCTCTCTATGTGTCTCTGCCCCCCCCTGCTAACTCTCGTGTGTGTGTGTGTGTGTGTGTGTGTGTGTGTGTGTGTGTGTGTGTG